>JARHVA010000968.1:0-2500 GCA_037957365.1 Torreya grandis
CTTAGTATGTCACCAAATATTTTAGACAAATTTGGCTATCTTAGATGATATGAATAAAAATATTGACCTTTTGCATTAGGTATCCCATTATAAGAACTCTAAATGAATGTCTTATAAAAGTTTAGCATCATTCAAGTTATTTTTGAGGAAATTAAGAAAATGTGTTTTCTTTATGTTAGGCTTGTTTAATTCATCTCTAGTGAAAACCCTTGTTATATGTATTTTATTTCCATACCCAACATTTATCTAATCGTGATGAAGGAAAATAAAGTTAAATAAAAGGTAATTGTATGACCTAACACTTGTCAAGTCACTTTGAGTAAGTTTTAAATGAGAAAAGGCAATTGCAAGAGGTTTTCAATACCAACAAGAGGGAGAATAATGTGTTTTTTAGGTATTCATGTTAGTGGAAGATATAAATGAAAAGTTTAAATATTATCCAACTAATTCCAACCCAAATTCATGCTCAGATAGTGTTTTTCTGGTTAGATAGATCAAAAAATATTTTATCTTTTCTCTTGGGTTCATGACAAGCCAAGGACGTCAACTAGTTTGTGCTTAATTCTTTAATGAACATAAACATGATTCGGCAATGGTTCATTGACATGGTTTTTATAAAACAATGATTGCAAGCATGTTAAATCTATGCAAGAAAATAAGATCCCATTTCACCTAACCTCTAATCCAATCAATTTTATACCCATGATTAAACTATTCAATTCAAACTATTTATGTTGAGGTATTATTACTCAAATGTGGTGCAACCAAGCTTGACTAGCTCACCGCTCAACCAATTCATAGTTTAACTAAACCACTTAACAAATGGTGCTGGATAAAATAGCCCCTCTAGATTATAAGTAATTATGAAATTTATCTCCAATTATATTAGCTATATGATAACACTAGGAACCCATAAATATAACACCCAAAATTTAAAATGCTAAAATAACTCAATGTTATAAATGGGTTTTAACACAAAAATAATCCTACTCGGCAATTTTATGAATAATATGGGTTCAGAATTGAGCCACTAAAAATAGTAAAAAAATATAAAATTGATAAACCAATTTTTTTTTACAAATTTAAAGTTAAAATAAATCGCTATAAAATTTTGTTTTAACTTAATGACTCATATAGCTATTTTGTTAGCTTAAAGTTGAGAAAGTATAAACCTATGATAATCCATGAAATTAATAAGTTTATTTTAAATTAATAAATAAATAAATTCCCTACCACTATTCTAATATAAATAATCATGAAATCAATCTTGATAAAATACTAAAATAAAATACTATTTTTTATATCTAAAGTAACATTGTGTGTACTACACCATTGTTTCCTTCTAGCAGCATCATATTCTTCATCTAAAATAAATTGCATAGATTATCACAAAATGGAAAGAAGATAAGAATATCATGAACAATGTTCTTGCTACAAAATTACCTTTGTAATCTAATAATGAATAAGGTTAATTAATGAGATATTACAAGAATAAAAAGGAACACAATTATATATATATATATATATATATATATATATATATATATATATATTCCATTCAAAATTGAAATTTGACACTTGATTTTACTTCATAATTATTAATAACTCTAGCACTACATTAATTCCAATGAGGCAAATCCATAGTTTAATCCACTAGTTAGTTATTCAAAGCCATTGGCTTGATTTGCTAGTAATATAAAATCCATATGTAACATTAATAAGGAATAAACCTCATTATTATCTCACTTAAAACCCATAGAGATACCTTGACTTCACCATATCTAATTAATTTTTTATTATGTCTACACTCAGAGGATGGCATTCTATTTTGTCTAGTTAATTATTGTACTTATTTAAGAGGACAAAACTACGCTAGTCTAAGATCATTTAATCTGAATTTATGAGTTGTACATGGCTGAAAGTTTCATTTCAAGTAAACACAATTTTATACAACCTTTATCACTAGGGACATACATACCACTATTCCATTCTTTGGTATTCCATATATCCAAAACTAAAAGAAACTATCCCAACAACTATACATTGGCAAAGAATTGAATTATAATAAAATTAGTCACTTGTATAAATATGAATCTTAGATAATAGATTATTCACATTATCACAATTAAATGAGGCTCAACTCTCAAAGGAAAATGATAGAAAAACTATCATTTGATGATTCAAATCAGCCACATCAGAAAATATAATTAACTCTACATATGTCAATTATTCCATTCATCTAAGCCCCATACTAGCTAACATCCACATCTTGTAAGAGTTTAATTTTATTATTTTATTATATTATTATTTTTTTTACAGTCTTAAAATTATTGTTTAAAAAAATTCTATCCCCATTCAATACTAATCTTTATAGGCATAACAAACATTCAGTTATGTCAACTCAAGGAAGTCAACTCTACACCATTCTTTGGCACCTCTAATTTGTAAATTAAATGCAAAACTAATAGGTATATAAATAATCATATAAGATTTAAAATGT
>JARHVA010000968.1:12500-100000 GCA_037957365.1 Torreya grandis
CAATAGTTGTAAACTCAAGTGAATGATATCTAGAACTAAATATGCATCACATTATAATGCCTCATGCTAACATGTAGTATTATCCATCACAACCCAAAAATGTTAAATCAAATAAATAATTAAATACATTACAAGTATACTAAAAGAGATAAGTATCATAAATCCTTATAACTATCTCTGACCATTCAAAGGACATATATGTTCCTTATTATTGTGAAAACTAACACCAAATACCCTATTTAGCATAATTCCATGTTCTAATATCCTTTCCTAAAAGTACCCATGTTGAATCTAGTATCTATGTGGCTAGATAGTCAAGGTAGTCTACCATAATCATTGATCCCTCATGAAACAATCATTAATTGAAAGAAGGTTACAAGTTCTTACTTAATTTAATATTTATAGTTTTTAATATTTTAGAATTTCATTAAATTAAATTTCCTTATTAGATAAAACATAGAGTAATAAGTACCACCAATGAATATATTAACGAGATAAATTGGTTTCATATTAATAGATAAGGCTAATGATAGGTTCAAAAAGGTATACTAAAAGTTAAAACCATTCCTAGTCTCGAAAAAAGATTAATAAATTTAGGAACCATCATGAAGTGATATAAGGTCATAAACATAGATAACATAGGTATAATGACTGCTTTTACATTTAAATTTTTATAACAAATTTGTTTTAGAAATTTTATATGCTTTTACTATTTTTATTGACTTGATTCCAAACCCAATTTATTGAAAAAATTATTGGGTAAAACTATTTTTTGTGTCAAAACCCATTTAGAATACTGAGTTATTTTAGGATTTTAGCTTCTTAAGATTAGATTTATGGGTTCATAGTGTTATCTTATAGATAATATAATTATGGAGAAGTGTCATAATTACTTTTAATCTATTGGGTATATTTTATCCATCACCATTTGTTAGTAAATTTAACTAAATTATGAATTGGATCAATAATGAGCTAGTCAAGCATAGTTACACCATGTTTTGGTAATTTTACCTCAACATGAATAATTTGCCTTGACTAGTGTAATCATGGGTATAAAAATGATTGGACTAGAGGTTGGGAGAAATATGATCTTGGTTTCTTTCATAACTTTAATAACCTTGAAATCATGGTTTACAAAAAAAATTGTGTCAACGAATTGTTATCAAAACACATTTTAGTTCATTAGATAAGTACTCATGTTATTTCAAGATATGATTTGATACTATTTGATTATAAAATTTTATTTTATCCTTTCAAACCATTTATACTATAGTTAACATAGATTAGTTACATCTATATTGTCATACTCATTTTTGTAATGCATACTCTAAGATAGAAGGTGAGCATCTATGTTGTGTGAAACATATATTAAGTGAGATTGTGTACCTTTAAGGTTTATATGTTTATGGATGTGAGTTTTTAAGAAGCATGTAATCCATACATGCATGAGTGTGTTTAAGTAAATAATTAGAGTTGTTACTTGTACAGAGTTAGCATTATATTGAAGAAAAAATATGGTGGTGTTTTATGGGTTTATTGAGGTGAAAATTTAGGCATTACAACCTTTCAATCCCCATTTTGAACATGTGATCTCAAAAAGGAAATAAATATTTAGTTTGGAATAGGTTTCAAGTTGAAGACATGGATTTCTTGATGTTATGAGGTTTACAAGCAATTAGGAGCATGTTGGTGAAGCTTTCACAACTCCTTAACACCTTATTCATGCTCTTCAGATTCATTAAAGAGTTATTGAATGCCTAAAAGGACCTAAAACTTCATAAAATAATGGTGACCTATATTTTTCCACAATCATTCAACATAAATGAAGGTAATAGATATAATCTTATTATATGATGGCATCCAATGCATGAAAGAAGTGAGAATTAGACTATTTTTATATGGTTTATTTTTTGAAATTATTTTAAACCTTACCAAAGAATTTTTATAGCCAAAAAAGGGCAGGGAAATTATGTCTTCACATATATCAAGAGACTGTATAAACTGTAGGTGTAGGAGGTCAATATGGCCATGAGTTTAAGCCTCAAAGAAACCAATGTGGTAATTGGTTTCCAAAAATTTAAATAATATAATAGGACTTTAATATATTCCAATTGTATGTGTTACCTCAACACCAACTCTTCCAAAGTGAACCTACAATGATCTTAAGTTTGAAGACTATGTACAAATTGACCTATACAAGAGTGAACCAAAGAGACAAACCTTGCATTGCTAGTGAAGTATGAAGGTCGTGAGAAGATGAGGACTATTTTAAGGTAATTTATAGATGTTTATAGGGATAAAATGACCATATATTTCACAATTAAGGGCTTAAATGATAAAATTATAGACCTATAAGTATGTAGACCTATAGGTTCCCATTTACGAAAAAATACAATAGCCCATGTATTGAATGATGAAATATAAGGATAAAATGAGTTTTAAAGGCCATGGTAAATAGATAAAAATATTTATTAAAGGTATATGAGAGATAAAAAATGAATTTAAATTACCATTATTGGTCACTAGGAAATATTAGGCTAAAAAGGAACACCTACATGCCTGATTGGGACCTATAGTTTTACACCTTGGATATGAAAAAAAGTGCATAATTTATGCTAATTAGTAAGTGTGAGAGAGTAATAAAATATGTAAATATGGGTTTAAAATTTTTAATATGGTTTTCATAGGTGATCAAGTGTAGGAATGTGGGAAAGGAGTAAGATGCCTAGATGGGCCTAATGACAAGCTTCACATCTACCTACATGAGTATGAAGATGGTGTGTGAATAATGCATTAAAAATTAGAGTTTATAAAATTATTAATAATTTTATGGATAATTATTAATGTGGATATAATTATTATCATACCTAAATTCAATTAAAATACCCAAAATAGAGCCACTAGGGTCAGACTAGCCTAATTGCCTATAAACCCTAAAAGTATGGAAATCAGTTTCAAAACCTTTTGGAGTATAAATTAATATTATATACCATGGATAAACATTATATATACTATTACCAACCTATTTATGTATTTTAAAATAATAAAATTCACTTTGAAGGTTTTAGTCTAAATAAATCTCTTTCTCGATCTCACACATAGTTTTGCAAACTTGAGAGGCTAATTTTGAAGCTTATAAACTTTAATAAGAAAACACATGGTATAAAATGGATATTTTATGTATTTTTATGGGTTAATAATTATAATTAATTTCATTTATTTTTTTATCAAGACACTATGTAGTATGAATAATCCTTAAGAAGACTGATCACTAAAAATCCTCTTTTTACCTTATGAAGGGATTAAGAAGGCTTAAGTTTTTGTTTGGCTATTAAAATGGAAATTTAATGGGATAATATGGTGTTATGTGATTTTATCCACCCATTTTTAATATCACTTCATTTAATTAATTATTCCGTACATGGCCCTACTTTTATGAATCATTGTTAAGAGCAAAATAGGCGTAAAACCCTCTCTAAACACTTTTGAGATGGTGATGGAGGTATAATTCCTTATAACAACATATAATTATTTTTAATGACCATATAAACACTTGGATGACCTAAAAACACATATAATCACCTGATGGAGTCACTTCTTGGCATGTGTGGAAGGAAATGTATAGATATATGGCCTAAAAGATGACCTCTTGGAACTAGTTTTTATGGTGTTGAGGTCTGTAATCCTTCTTGATGAATTTAAAAGGTTTATTAAGCAAATAAATGTTTATTTTTTTAACTTAAAAATTCATATAATAGGTATTAATAATTATATTATAGTTTTAAAATGGTTAATTAGGCCTAAAAGACAATAGGTGATCAATCTTGAACTAAAGAGGTTAATTTATAAGTTCTTGGAAACATGAATAAGTTTTAAATTCAATTCTACTTCTCTCCCAATATTTAAATATAATATAATATATAATAATGATGTGATATTACTCAAATAATCTTGATAAAAAATTCCAAGTGTCAAATATGGGCTTGTAACTCTTCCTAAGCCAAGAATGGACAATTTCATGAGTAATAGGATGAGTCATAGAGGAAATGATGTTTCCCTATGAAAATTTGAAGAATAATACTCTTCAATAAAGAAACACATGGAAAGGATATTGATGAAAATACTCTTATACTCTCTTATTTTATTGTAACTAATTTGGATGGAGTGACACTTGTCATTGTATTTCCTCTAACATCTTCCTTCTCCCTCTATCTCATTTTATCCTATATATGTTTCTTTGAATGGATTTTAAAGGATCCTTTTGATGAGTATGGTGAATCCATAATAATTTAAAATCTTTTAATATTCCTTTCAATGTTTAATAAATTTGTTTCATAACTTCTCAAATTCTTTCAATTAGTGTACTTGTGTGATTGTTGATGAGTGCTAGTATGAGTTATTTCACTCTCTCTCATTTGTCTGATCCTACATCTATTTAAATGGATTATATTATTTTAGGTCACATGGTGATTTTATGTAGCCTTGCACAATTTAATAGTTTTTTTTAGTTAATGGTGTCTTCCTTAGACCTCTTTGTTATCCCTTATATTCAACACATTGTCTATGACCTCTATGTTGAAATACTCATGCTTGAAGGTCCTTGTCGAGTAGTGTGATCATATTTATGAATAATTAATGTTATTAGTACATGATATTTAGGTGGATGGTGTTAATTTGGTGCATCACCTACCTATTTTAGTTTCCTTTCAATTATCTTACCCTTTTTATTTACAAGTGTTAAGCATGAAATATACTGAGAGGGGGGTGAATCAATATATTATATATCTTATTTCTTAATCAAATTAATTTTATTTAACCACTTAACCAAACATTCAAGATATTAAATAAAACTAAAATAATAATATGCACCACATGAGAGAGAGAGAGAGAGAGAGAGAGAGAGAGACCATACTTTTATGTGGAAACCCAAAGTGGGAAAAATCACAGAGAACAATCTCAAGTATATGAATGACCACCAACTCAAATTACAAAGTTCTCAAGCACCAACTTATAGGAGCACCAACCCCTTTGCCAAGCACCAACACAACAACTATGTGTGAGCACCAACACTCAAAAGCACCAACCCCTTACAAATATTTGTGAGAACCAACCCATAAGAGCACCAACCCCTCTTGTGTATAAAACACAACTATATCTCAATGTTTCTTACTCAATACATTGATAGAACTGTACAATATCTCCTAATTTTTTCTCTTAAAAAACAAATACAAACAATGCACTCTCTTGTATATTACATATGGCTTCTCAATCCTTTATTTATATCTTTCTAAATGACCTTTGGCATTCACCCTTTTTGACCCTTCAACCCTCATGGAAAATGGCACCAAACTTTCATGACCCTTCATATCCTTAAATTTTAAAAGTCGTATGGTGACCCTTCATAAGAAAAATCATCCTTTCCTCTTTTGTCTTTATCTTGGTGACTTTTCATATTCCTCAAAGTGTCCCTTCATGGAAAAATGTGCCATACCCTCTTTTGTATTCACATGGTGACTCTTGGAATTCCTCAAGATGACTCTTCATGAGTAAATGCATCTCATTCCTCTTTTGTCTTTTACCCCATGACTCTTTAACTTGTCCATGGGCCTTATTTTGACTTATATGTAACCAAAAATATATCAATTCATATTAAATAAATATTAACACACATTATCCAAGATATGAATATTAAAAACTCCATTAAATGCAATGGGGCCTTTATCACCAATAATGCTAGACCTTTGACATTAATGACAATATTTCCAACAATCTCCCCTTTTATCATTAATGGCAACCTCAAACTAAAACTACCACATCTTAAAACCTACACATACTGCCATCTAAAAAACATAGAGTAACTCTCCCTTACTATAACAACCTATACCTATTCCCTATACCTATTATTCTCCCCTTTTGACATCAATGGTTAAAGGCCTACCTAGATCTAACACTTAGATCCTTCTCAACTGATGTTGAACCTCAATGGTATAAAGTAAAATAAATTAATCCCAACTCTCGTAGATACTCAAATGTGTCTTTTTGTAGTGCATTTGTGAAAATATCTACAATCTACTCTATAGTACTGATATACTCCATCTTAACTTGTTGATTTGCAACCTGCTCTCTCAAAAAGTGATATCTAATGGGAATATGTATTTTTCTTGAATGCATCACTGGATTCTTTGAAATATTAATAAAACTTGTGTTATCACAAAAAATAGAAATAGGTTCATCATACCTTACCTTGATATCTTCTAAAGTTTGATTCATCCAAAGCACTTGATTACAACACAATACTATTGTAATATATTCTATTTCAGCTATAGAAAGTAATGTTGAAATCTACTTTTTACTTAGCCATGATAATAAGCTATCACCAAGGAAGGAATCTCCTCCAATTGTACTCTTTTTATCATCCAAGCACCCTACCCAATTTGAATCTGTCTAAGCAACCAAAGTGAAATCTCTGTCTGTGGGATACCAAAATCCATAATCCAATGTCCCCTTGATATATCTAAATATTCTCTTCACCAATTGAACATGAATATCTTTTGGAGATGACTGATATCTTGTAACTATACCTACTACATGCATGATTTTTATCCTCAATGTTGTTAAATATAAAAGACTATCAATCATAGATCTATACAAAGATTGATTTGTAATAGGTGAATCTTCATCCTTTCTCACCTTATTTCCTATACACATTGGTTTGCCAATTGGTGCACAATCCTCAAAACCAAATTTATTCAACATTTCCTTTGCATATTTACTTTGAGATATGAAAATTCATTTATTTGACTGAAATATTTACAATCCTAAGAAAAATAACAATTCTCCAAGCATAGACATCTCAAATTCTTTTTGCATATTATTAGAAAAAAATTTGTCATATTTTCGATGTTTCCTCCAAAAATGATGTCATCAACATATACCACAATAATAAATTGATGTTCACCTTCTATTTTGATGTAGAGATTACTGTCAGTGAATCTTGTCTTGAAACCTTGGTCCTACAGGTACTTATCAAGTCTTACATACCAAGCTCTAGGACCTTGTTTCAATCCATACAATGATTTATTCAATCTTCATACATGGCTACTAATATTTTAAAGAATAAATCCCTTTGATTTCTCAATATAGACCTCTTCTTCTAGATTCCCATTTAGGAAAGTAGATATTGCATCCATCTAAAACACTTTGAAATTTTTAAACACTGCATATGCAAGAAACATTCTAATAGCTTTTAACCTTGCCACTGGTGAAAAAGTTTCTTCAAAATCTATTCCCTTAATTTGAGCATATCTTTTACATACTAATCTTACTTTATTCCTGGTCACTTCTCTATTTTCATTCAATTTATTTCTATAAACCCATTTTATTTCTATCACATTGTGATCTTTTGTTCTAGGCACTAATTCCCAAGTATTATTCTTTTCTATCTGATTTAATTATTCATCTATATCCTTAACACAATGTTTATCATGTCTAGCTTTTGAAAAAGTTCTACGCTGAATTTTGGATAACAAAGAGAAATTGACTTGCTCAGATTCACTTACCATCATTCTTCTAGTGCAAATTCCTTTATTTATATTCTTGATGATGTCACTTTCAATATGATTTATCTAAACATATTTGGATGGATTTTTGGTATCATTTTTCTCCTTCTTCTCATCTTTATCTAATTCTTCAAAATATTCCTCTTCAATGATTTTAGGAATGTCTATTGGATCACTGATTCTTTGTGTTCCATCTTCTTCTATCTTGAAACTTACACTTTTAACAATTTTATTGGTTATTTTGTTATAAAATTTATAATCTTTAATTTTTCAATAATAACCAAGAAATATACCTTCATCTACTTTGGATTCAAACTTCCCAATTTTTTCATCGGTTCTCTTGATTGAGCATCTGCTACCAAAAACTCTGAAATAATCAACTATTGGTAGTTTGTCTTTCCATAACTCAAAAGGATTATTGTCACTATTAACTCTCAACAATGCTCTATTATGAATATGCATTGATGTATAAACTTCCTCTCTCCAATATTTATTTGGTATCTTTTATTCATTTAGCATTGTCCTTGCCATCTCCTGAACTATTCTATTTCTCTACTCAACTATTCCATTTTGATGTGGAGTTTTGGCTGCTAAATAATGTCTATTTATTCCATGTTCTTCACAAAACTCAATAAATTGATCTGACATGAACTCACCTTCTTGATATGATCTTAGACACTTAATCTTTAAATTGGTTTCATTCTCAACTAATACTTTGATTATTTTGAAATGTCTGAAAGCTTCTAATTTTTTCTTTAAAAATATTACCCAAGTCATACGTGAAAAATCATCAATAAGAAAAATGAAATATTTCTCACCTTGAGTAATTTGAGTTCTCATAGGTCCACACAGATTAGTGTGAACAAGCTCTAACATCTGAGCGGTCGAGTACTATTTTGTTTTGAACTACCTTCTAGCCTTCTTCCCATGCTGACAAGGTTCACAAAGTGTGTTGGATGGCTTTGTAATCTTAACAATATTTCTAACTACTTGATTTTTTCTAATGTTGACAAGATTGTAAAACTTTATGTGACCCATTCTCTTTTTCCATAGCCAGCTTTCTTCAATCTGACTCAAACAACATCTTTGACCTTTGATGTATGATAACATATATAAATTATTGCTTATTCTCAGAGCATCTGCACTCAACACATCTAAATATTTTCTCCTAATTTCACAAACTTCTACATAAAACTTTAGTGTGTACCCATAATCACACATTTGAATTATACTCAAACTATTATGCTTAAGACCTTCTAATTACAAAACATTTTCAGTTTTAGTTCTACCATTATCCAAACTTAGTGTACCTTTTCTGGTAATTTTGGCAATAGTATTATCTTCAAATTTCACTATGTCACCATTGATATTCTTCAAGGTTATGAACTTTATTTTTTCTCCTATCATGTCCCTCAAACATCCAATATCAATGAACCATGGGTTTTCTTTATTTCTTGCATGCAAAGCTATCTATACCAACATAGATTTTTCAGGTTATTTCTTCTACCATGAACCTGTCTAAACTTTCTTCTTGATGAATGGAGCCTTGATAATCTAGTCCTTCTTGAATGACTCAAAGACACTTCTATATTATCAGGATATGTGTCTAAAGTTTCTACACTTTTAAAATATTATGTCCTCTTTATTAAAACATATAGAGGAGAAAAAGAGTTATAGCTTCTACTTGACTCTACATGACTTTCTTTCTCCTTATTTCTAAAATTGTTAGCCCTTTTTTGACATTCTATTTTCTTATGACCATATCTATTACAATAAAAATAGTAACCATAAAAATAGGACCTATTTGTTTATCTCTAACCTAATTGCATTTTGTAGCTCTATTCCCTCTAGCCTTCTTTGTTTGAGATGTCCTCTGCATTCTTAACTTCTTCCCTTTTTATTTCTTTTTTTGTAAGAGCTTCAGCATAACTCTTTCCTTTTTCCTTGTTTGTGAAAGTATTGGCCTCCCCTTTCTCTTTTTCAAATCCAATACCTATCTTATCTAACATTAATCTTTGATTTTCTAATATCTTATTCAAAATATTAGTGTTATTCTCAAATTTTGAATCATTGACTGCTTTATCATTGATTTCTTTATTTGTTTTCTCAAGATCTACTTTTAAAGAACCAATTTCAATAACATACCTTTCAAATTCTTTACTTAATATTTTCAACTATGTCATTAGATCTTCTTCATTCTTCTTGGCTTCTTCAAAGTGTGCTTGTAGATATTCAATTATTTATTTTCCCTCATTTTCATTTTTCTTGATCTGGAGCTTTAATCTTCAATTCTTCTTTTCAAGAGGTTTTAACTCTTCTAAGGCACAAATGAGTTCTCCTTCCATATTCACTTCAGCTTCATCCTATTCTTATTCTCGATGATCTATACTTTTGCTTGTAGAGGCATATTTATATATGGCCATGAATAAAATCTATTTTTCTTTTGAATCATTGACTCCACTATCTTTGGCTGAGCTAGGATCTTTAGAATACAAACTCTTCTTCTTGAATCCCTTCTTGAATTTTCCTTTGAAATTATTCTTGTATGAAAAATTTCCTTCTTAATTGTCACCATTACCCTTATTTTTTAACTTAGCTACAAAATGTCCAATCTTTCCATAATTAAAACATTTGAAAGGTAATTTTCCTTGATATTTACCTATGCTCTTTTTCAGCTTGTAAATGAATAGAGCTCTATTATCATCTTCATCATCTCTATAACTATCACTTGATTCTTGAATATTAGCCTTCTCTTTCTTTGATGTCTTGAAATTAGATTCTCTCTTTGAGGGTTTCTCTTATTTAATCTACATCTCATATGCTGTAAGAATACCATGTAGCTCATCCATCTTTAGATTGGCTAAATTATTCATCTCTTCAATTGCTAAAACTTTTGTATCATATCTCAATGGTAGAGATCTCAAAACTTTTTGAACCATAATTGATTCTTATAACTTCTCTTCAAGACCTTGAATCTGATTAACTATTTGATCAACCCGTAAAAGATAACTTGCTATATTTTCTTCCTCTTTCATTTTCAAACTCTCAAATAGTCTTCTAAAATTTTGAAGCTTGGCTTGTTGAACCTTTCCATCACCTTTGTAAATATGCTCAAGTTTACCCAAGTTTCATGTGAATATTTACATTTCATAACTTTAAGAAATTCTAATTCACATAAACCACATAAAATAGCATTTAAATCTTTAGCATTATTTTCACTTTCCTTTTTTTCTACCGAAGTAGTTACAAGTGTTTGTGGCTCTTCATATTCATCTACCACTGCTTGTCATATGTCAAATCCAAGGGCCATAAAATAAGTCTTCATCCTTATTCTCCAAAAACCATAATTTTTCCCATCAAACAAAGGTGCCATATTTGTAGAAAAACCTTCATGTGATCCAATGATCATGCTTTCCCGATCTACCTTCAAGTTGTAAAATGTTTTCAAAAGAACTTGCTTTGATACCAATTGTTAAGCATGAAATATACTAAGAGGGGGGTGAATTAGTATATTATATATCTTATTTATTAATCAAACTCATTTTATTTAACCACTTAACCACACATTAAATATATGTAATAATATTTAAACAGTGATATGGACCACACGAGAGAGAGAGAGAGAGAGAGAGAGAGAGAGAGAGAGAGAGAGAGAGAGAGAGAGAGAGAGAGAGAGAGAGAGAGAGAGAGAGAGCATAATTTTACATGGAAATCCAAAGTGGAAAAAAATGGAGAAAAATCTCAAGTATGTGAATGAGCACCAACTCAAATTACAAAGTTCACAAGTACCAACTTATAGGAGCACTAACCCCTTTGTTGAGCACCAACATAGTAACGATTTGTGAGCACCAACCCACAAAAGCACCAAATACTTTCAAAGATTTATGAGCACCAACACACAATAGTACCAACCCCTCTTATGTATAAAACAAAACTATCTCTCAATGTTGTGTACTCAATAAATTATATAACTCTACATTATCTCCTACTTTTGTCTCTTCAAAAACAAATACAAACCATGCACTCTCTTGCATATTACAAATGGCTTCTCAAGATTTTAATATATAGCTTTCCAAATGACCTTTGGCATTCACCCTTTTTGGCCATTTAATCCTCATGTAAAATGGTTCCAAACTTGCATGAACCTTCATATCCTTGCATTTGAAAAGTTATATGGTGACCGTTCATAAGCAAAAGAATCATTTCCTCTTTTATCTTTATCTTGGTGACTTTTCAATGGAAAAATGCACCATACCTTCTTTTGTCTTCACATGGTGACTCTTAGAATTCCTCAAGATGACTCTTCATGAGAAAATTCATCCCATTCCTCTTTTGTCTTTTACCCCATGGCTCTTTGACTTATCCATGGGCCCTCTTTTGACTTATATACAGCCAAAAATATATTCATTAATATTAAATAAATATTAACACACATTATTCAAGATATGAATATTAAAAACAACATTAAATGCAATGAGGCATTTATCACCAATAATGCTAGACCTTTGACATCAGTGACAATATTTCCAATAGCAAGCAATAGGTCTAGTAGTATTTTCATGGTGATAGTATTAAGGGAGCTATCCCAATGTAGAGATTCACCTCACTAATTAGGATACCCATATCATAGATGTGTCTCCATGGTATGAATTAAGTGCAGAGGATTTAAAAACCTCATAAACTATGCAAATTTTTATAATAATAGTTCATATGTTTCTTTCCCAAAACACCATCCCACATTACACTATTGTGACATATGATGAGTTTTAAGTGGGGAATTTATAAATGTACAAACCTAATATTTTTTAAAATATCATTTATTGATTATTTATATTATAATGTCTTATAAATTCATTAATATACATGAGTGCATGCCTTGAATAATTCACTAAGAATGAGGTGGGATTAGTTCATATTACTTTACAAAAGATGTTGGTATTTTACCCTATTACATCATCACTAGTATTAGTCAAACCTATACCAAGTCTCTCTCCATATATCCCTTCCATCTAATTATTATCCACATTTTCTATCCTTCATATATCATACAATATCATCCCAAAAAATATCATTTTTTCATGCCTTTGTCCTACATGTATTGTATCAACCAACCAAATACAATTCTAAGTGTTTTTTCTAAAATTTGCATTGTATCAACCTAAATAATACTATAATATTCCAAATAGCATATTTCAACTATGTCAATCTCAATTATATTATCATATTAGAGTTTAGGGATGGTTTTTTGTATTGTAATAGTATATACAATGGTCATATTTCATTCCTAGTATATTTTTTCACATTCATACACTCTGTTTGTGTTTGCATTTCTTCCCTAATGAAGTATTTAGGAGAGTTAGTGGTTTAGAAATTTATCTTTTAGTTTTATTGAAGATAAATTAAAGTAGTCATTTATAGTTCCTAAAAAAGGATATATAGGTCTTAATCCAACTATTTGAGGTATAAAATATAAAAAAGCTCTTTACAAATATATAATTGAGCCAAGGGAGAGATTGAAGCATCAACAAGTCCACTCCAAGATAATTTTTTTATATCCCTAAATTTTTTCATTTATTTACTTAGTAGATTATATGTTGTTTATTACATTTTATATGTAAGTGTGTATCCTTGCTTAGGTTCTTCCTTATACTAGATAATTTGGTATATAATAGGAATAGTTAACTTTCCATTAATCACCTTAGGTTTCATTGATCACCATTAATTTTACCATCACATATTACCCAATTTATAAATATATAATCCATAATTTAATTTAGTTTGTACCCCTCTAAAATTTTAATTTAATAGCATATTTATAACCATTTACCTTTATTTAAGTCTAGCTATAATTATATCCTTATATCATAGACTTAGGTTTTGGAACCCTTTCATCTTAACATTCGAGTTATAGGTTACCATATGATATATATATATATATATATATATATAAAATTGGTACTTAACTGATCATCTAGTTATGTATAGGTTATATTCAATTGATCCTATTCAAGTTCTAGTCTATTGACTAAAAATGATACTTGTAGATCATCCTAGCCCAAACATACATTATGGTGAACACAATGTGAATATTTCCTTATTTGGTTAGATCACTTTGATGTTTTTCCTATATAATTATTTATATATTCTAAACCATCACATATCATTTATTTTTACCATATCACCCATCATGATATTGTTTAATTGTTTCAATAGTTGTATTGGATAACCCGATACCATTTCCTATCAGTTTCCCAACTATATCAACCAACACAATATCATTGTATGTTTTTATATACTATATTATCCATTATGATACCATTATATGTTTCTCCAAACTATATTGACCAGCCTAATATATTTGTGATTTGTCAGTTTTGAACTGTATCAGCTAGTTCAATTCTAATTGATCTTCTTGTTTAATTCATTTCATTATATAAATCTAGATTTTGACATATAATTTTTTATCTTTGTTTTTATTTTTTTATTCATATAAAATATGTTTTTATATTATTAATACTAATTGTATCTATAATTTTGGGCCATGTAGTCATTAGATGTATCTAAATTGTGGTATAGTGGCACTAACCCAATACTCAAGCCATTAGACAACATATGTATGTAATTTAGTTTCCATGTACCTACTGATATATAAAATATTCATAGGGTTTATTTTTATATCTTTTAGGTATATTTATATCCATTTTATGTTTTAGTGCATTGATAAGTGGCTATCACTAGAAAGTTACTCTCAACATACATCACAAATGGTATAATGAAATTATGGGAATAGTGGAAAACTCTACGTTTTGACTTCATAGACATTCACTATTTATGACTGGGATTAATATGCTTGAGAGCCTACAAGTCAAACACACCCTTCTTAGTTTACCTCATTGTTTCCATTTTGTAAATAGTTAGTTAAATTTGTTGTAATTATGTCTTATATCTTGTATCAACTAATCCAATATTACTCTATGCTATGTGAAAATGACATCTCATATCCTAATATATATATATATATATATATATATATATATATATATATATATATATATATATATATATTGTTTTTATGCAATTGCATCAATTAGATTGATACAATTATTTTTGTTTTACAAACTACATTGAATATTTTGATGTAATTATTTGTGGTTGTCTAATTGAATCATCCAACTCAGTAGAGTCTAATTTTTACATCTTCTTTTTAACTGTATTGACCAACCTAATACAATTATTTTATGTAAACATATTATTCCATCCAATTATATACTATATTATTTTCCTCATATTTTAGTTCTCATATGTATCAATAAGTCATAATATAGTCTATTTTAGTATTCCTATGTAATTAACTGAAATGACTAGATCGATACATTTATTATCTTTTCTCCACTATAGAATACATTTTTGACAAATATAATGAGAAAACCCACCAATAATTCCAAGGATTTTTTAACACTATTAATGATATGGAACTAACTAGTCCCCGTAAAGTCATAAAAAATACCAACATGCCTTATAATTTTTCCATGTATCAAGACCAAGATCCAAGTAAATGTCATGTTGCTTCCACTAGATATAAATACTATGATCCACATTAAAACATTAAAACTATTATACAATGTCACATACCCAAATTCCATGAATTATAATAATAATGTGATCTTAGTTATACTGAAGAAATTATCACATATCTTTATGAGAATTCTAAGCACAAGGGAAAAAACTTGTAATTTTTTATCACCTTATGATGTAAAAACATGTATAAAGTCCTCCTTCCCTTGTTCCTAAAATTTATATATATGACTTAGGTGAATCCAATATGTGACTTCCTCATTCACTTCCTTGTCCACCATGGTTATTATTTTTACTAACATGTTGGGCTTTTCCTTTAGTGGGCCTAGTCAAATTTCCCATGTCAACACTAATTTCATTGCTAAAACTAGTGCACCTAAACAATAAACTCAAGCCTCCAAATATAATTGGAAAAATACTAATACTAATCAAAACATATTATAATTAGTTACCTAAGTGGATAGTATTCAAGCTATCAATAGTGCTAAAAATATAAAAATGCAAATCCAACTTTTGTAAATGAAAAATTACCCTAAACAAATATAGTGGGAAGTGATAAATCCAAATTACCCATATTAGTTATGCTCATGATAATATTATTATAAAACCCCTGATTTATAATAAATTTATCATAAAATTCCTAAATGATCCTGTATCCATTCAAATTTATAACTTCAACTTATTTGGCATCACTTTTTAGATCACCTACCATGGATTTGTTACTCAATATTTAGACTTAAAGGCCTTCAATAACCTCTATAAATAATTGATTAAGATAAATACCTCTGTCAATACCAAGAATTTGCCTAAATCCTTCTTTGGTGATGCCTTGTATTGGTATAACCAACAAAAGTCTAACTCCATATCTAGCTTGGAAGACTTAGTCAATGCATTGATTTTTGAGTTTAAACCCAATGTTTTACCTTAAAATAGCTTGGCTCTTTTCATAAATTTCAAAAAAATTTAAAATGATATTTTCCAATCATTAATGAAGCATTAAATATACTTATCCTACAAATCTTAGAATAGAATTTTAGAATACAAACTCGTCCACCTATTTGCCAATGTACTTAATCCAAAACTATAGTATATTATCAACACCATTTATCCAACATCATTTATCCAAAATCATTGGAGGAATCCCTTATCCAATATAGACATCAATATTTACTTTTAAGATAATTCAATCAATCCAACCCAAGCCTTAAACTCAAATGGTTATGAGAGATTAAAAAAATGTTATAGATGATGGTGTATTGAACACTTATGATTCCAATATAAACACTAATCTTATTATGTAAGGAAGCTCCAATATAGTTTATATTTTCCTACCTCTAATTCGAGTTAACTTACAAAATTATGCTCCTCTTACTTCTCCTTCAAGAGTTAATAGTTTTGAAATTCATCAACCTCTCTCCCTATTAGAGCTTAGGAAACACCTTTTTAAACCCTCACCCTTAAAATTTAACACTTCCCATCCTAGTGCTCATTATTATGACCACTAATTTTTTTTGGTTCCACACATTTGGGACATTCCCATTAGACTTGAAAAAAATTATACACCTTTATTCAAAATTACAGACTAGTGTTAACTTTAATCATGAAACCATGATTAGAGAAAAACACTAAGTTTATGATAAAGAATCCAAAGCTCATAGTCAAAAGTTAAAGCATGATGTAATTTACCAAGTTAAAATTAACCTTACCATTTAATAAAATATACTTAAAACCCATGATATAGAATATTATCCTATTAATTAAAAATAACCACCAGTCACCATTTTTTTTAATACACAACTAATCCCAATTGGAAAACTAACTCAATATTAATAACATGAGTCAGGTAGTATATTATATCAATCATTATCATCTTCAGACTCATATTTTATTATCCTAATTAATTCATAGTTGAAGATAACCATATACATATTTTTTGGATTTTAAATATGAGGAAACTATAATTTTCATACTTTCAAGTATCCCAATTATACCATCCAACTCTGTATAGTTATTTTATTTCACAATTATATCAAACAACCTAGTACAATTCCTTTCTTTCACTACTATATCATCCAACATGACGTAGTTTATTTCTCCATTCACATTTATTACAAATATAATGACCAATGTCATGTATCCTATCATTTAAAAATTAGGTCCAAGTGTATTTTCTAACTCAGTAAAAGTTGCCTCATTCACTAGTTCAATCTATATTGTACCATCTAGGCTAGTATAGTCTATGTAGCCCACATTTTTTATTCTATTCTATCATATAAGTTGATAAAAAAAAAAAAATCTCTATTAAACCATATATATCCACCTAATAAACAAACACCATTGGCTCAATCTACCTCAAATGTATCGGTAGTGCCAATACCATATGCTTTGATTCCCAATTAGATTCTGTTTAACTTAATTATGTAACCGATCCACTCTAGAATTCAATTTCTTGTTTATATTATTTTCCATATCATAATGGTTTTGATAAATGAGACCCCATATAATAAATTTCTAATATCCCATCACAACTTTTAGTCCTTCAGCTCATGAGAATATCTCATCATCATATAAACAAACTTATGCAACTTTTATTTGACATTAACATTCCTTGACCACCACTTATGGGATATAAATCTACCTTTCATGAGTCTAAGGATAACGTTTAAAAAAAAAGTGAATTGATGTCTATAAAATTTGATGAAAACATGCATATATCTCTAATAATAAAATTTATTTTAGCCTCTAGGATCCCCCATGAAATATTAATTCATGCAAATAAGCCTTTGTTGTTAGGTAGTGTTCATGTTTTTTATATTCATTTAAAGTGATCCTTGATATATGAAGGATTTGAGACTCATGTAAAATCATTATAATTAATAAATAACATTAGGACACTTGGAATGCAATCATAATTCTACCAAAAACATGTGCCAAGGATAAGACTAGAGATAAATTTCTCCATTGGGATGTGTGTGGCTCCCTATCACAGTATCATTTCTCATTGTTAGAGTCAAAATTATGATTTCAAAATTTAATCTATCATAATAAAATTGAATTGGATTCCCCTAGACTCATTGGATTAGGGTCATGGAATCTTCCACATGTCAAAGCATCAAATTTACTTACCAGGGTGATATCTCTAATATTTGAGGGGAAACTCACCCTCATAATTTTGAGTAATTGCTTTAATGTGGTATATTTTAAATAAAAACCATTAAACCTTTACTTAATATTACCTTTCATTACTATCAATGTTTTAATTATCTCATTAATTTGAATAGACATTATAGTGTTCAATCTAAAATATTGTGTAATATCCCTTCTAACCACTTATATTATGATTATGATGAGCATGGTGAGACTAGTCTAAATATCTAAACACCATATATCCCATCTAACATCATAACTCAGTTTAATCCCTCCTCATTACCTCACTCTCATAATAAAATGACTTGGGAGATTCATTATTTTGTGATAATTCCTAAAAATCTTTCTTCCCACATATCCTATAGAAATATAGCAGTTTAGGTCCTTAACATTTATCTTACTACTATATAATATGTTGATAGCTATACCATTAAAAATGCATACTTATTTGTCTATTCCCAAGATAATGATAAATAAATCATTTATTATCTTTCTTATCTCCAATACTCCTTCAAGTAATCTATGTCTTCTTCTAGTATCAACTTAATTGATATCATTATATCCAACTATCCATGCATTTTACCTAACATTATTCTCCCTTTGCTTGATATCCATATGTATTATATGGATCAATTTCCACCTTAAAATTAACATACAATAGGTGTTGCTTCTAAGCATTTTTGAAGCATTCTCAATGATCACACTATCAAAATACCCTAACATGTTAAACTTTTTGTTCCATAGAGTATGTTTACTATAGATATTTTGGCCAAAATTATACAACCCACACTAAAATTAACTAAAAAATAAGTAGTATCTCCATTTTTTTCATTATATATAGTCTATGGTTAATCATAACACCAATGAATAACATACAAGATATATATCAATAAAAACAAAGTTCTTATGTCCAACACTCTATGCTTCGATAACTATAATTTTTTTATAAGGTTCTAAATAGAACCCACTATTATTTTGTAGCTAGGTTGGATATGATACCAAACCTACCCACCTAAGAGGATAAAACATATTATTAGTTTCACATATTATTTGTTAATTTAACAAAAGAGTCTATATTTTATCATAGATTATTAGCATAATAGAAGCTACAAGACCGAGATCATACCATAGATAGTTGTCCACATAGGTATATTAATCCTAGGAATGTTTGTTGCTTCCATGAGACTAATACACATTCTTAGACTAATTTTTGAGTTATTCATTAGTATCTTAATGTGCTTAATCTTAAAAAATTTAGGCCTCTTAATCTATTGAACATGTCTCCCCCAAATATTACACCATATTATATTCCAAAACATGAGGAATTTATTTTTTTGGCATTAGTTTTCTAAATATCAAATAGATAGATGTAAACCTTTCCATCAAAATCTTAGAGACTTTGCAATGCCCACAAATATAGGATCCTAACAACTCTCTCAAGCTCCATCTAGGATGGTGGAATAAAATACCCTATAACCATAACCATCTCATAGATCAAAGGACGTGTGTACTATGGCACTACCTATTACTCACATTGATTTATCTCATTAGGAGGGCCCTAAAACTCCTCATTCCAATGTACCTAATTTTTATATTAGATATGATATGCCAAAAATTCCCAACAATATACCAATTTTGTCTATATCACTTTATATTCATCCTCTGTTTCCTTATAAAACTTAGGTTTCACCTTTGGGTTTATTTCATCACAATTTTGAAAAAATATATAATTTCCTTTAGTCTCATATTGATTCTCTGGTATATTTTTATGTTCCCTCTCTTTTGGGATGAATTATCATATCATTATTTTTGCTAGAACCTATGTATGTTAGCTCATATTTTATTGTGACTAAACTATCACTTTTCATTTTGTAGCCTAATCACTTTCAAATTTAATATTTCCGTTATTAGGTCATATATCAACATATTTGTCATTATATCATAATTTTTCACATGGAAAAATATTCCATGATCCAAATTTTCCAATTTTCATTAACTTTAGGAATACTAAGGTTGGTTTCAAGATTGTACAACTTCACGTAAGGAGAAATTAGTAGTATTTTAGGCACCATGGTCTTTAGGTTCTTCATTCTAATGGATAAGTATAAGATATATATTTTTAGTTATTTGTATCACCCATGTTTGGTATTAACAAATTTGTATGGAGGATTAAAATATAAAAATACAAAATATTTAAAAACCATATTGTAATAAAAGACAATATTTAAAGGCAAATCAAATATTAAAAGCTAGATCACACAAAAATATGTGATATTTTTGTCACATCTCATATTTTATTTAAAGCTAAAAATACATAGTTGGTCTCATTATAGAGTTTAGGTCCATTGGGTGTGGTAATATAATATACTATGTTAGAAGAGCTCATTTCATCATTGTGTATATTATTACAATCTAGTGACACCTAATTTTCCACCCTAGTACCTAATATTCATAGTAAATTGATGAATATGCAAGGGTTCTGAAAAAGAGTGGAACATGTTGTGGGAAGTTATTATCATTTTAATTTTTTATACATATAGCATGAATGGGATGATCTATATAATTAACTTGCTATCCCTAGTTTGTGTTTATTATATGGGATTTCCCATGTCATTGGTGTTGAAATATGTTAGCCTTTCCCACTTGATTAGAATGCCTCATCTTCACTGAGGACTTATACATCACTTTTTGGAACCTTGCATCCCTATACTCATATATTCATGTATATCCCCTGATAAATACCTCTATTAGCAAATCATATCCCTTCATATTCATTTCATATTTGACTTTTAAAACTTTTATAACACTAGTTAGATTTTTAGTTTGTGAATTACATTGTAAGACCTCAGGGAATACATATAGACCTTCCTCAAAAATTCCTATCACCATTAAGATCTATGGCTTCCTAGTCATCATAGTCATGTATTTAGATGGTTTTTATTTATTACATCATATTTTTCCCCCAACATTGATTTCAAATTTTCACTCATTGGAATCTTTAGCTTCTTTACTAGTCATTTATGATCTCACTTGATTTAAGTATAATTTAATTATATTAAATCATATATAGTTTAAAATCATTTATCTTTATTTATATTTCATTTACGTTTACTTTAATTTTACTAAATTTTGGATAAACTTTTCACAATCATTTGTGTCTTTATTTATGTTTGATTTAAGTTTACTTTACTAGTTTTAAATTTTGGATGACATCTTTAATTTTTTTTTCTTTTTTAACATTTGATTTAAGTTTAATTTATTTGTTTTACATCATTTTTCATATCATTTTTTTATTATTGTTCACATTTTCTTACATTTTATATTTTTTTGTTTCTATGATGTTTACATGCTTTATCAAAATATTCACTGTCTTTTGTATTCATTTTTTTATCTTAATTTTTACTTTTTGTTTGTTGATTTTTTATATCTATTTACTTAGGATATTAATTTTTATCATTTTAGTTTTTATAATTATTTGTGTCAATTTGATAGAAAATAATAAAACATACACATATTACATCAAAATTTCCCACAACATGATATGTAAACATAAATGTCTATTATTAAAATAAATCATATATCATATTCATGTATTTAGATAACACAAACGGTGACAAAAATATATATCTATATGAATGTATTAGTTTTTAAATAAGTAAATATCAATAATATATATATATATATATATATATATATATATATTATAAAAAATATAGATGAGTATAATTGAGGACCTAGGTTTATGGATCACTTTCACTCCCAGGTGGATGAGGTGTTACACTAGCCATAGGTGTTCTAGATCATCTATCCTAAAATTTTTATTATAGGGTTCAAGTATGAAAAAACATACCTTAACCTATCATTATATCCAAGCCACCTGCGCTTATAAAAAAATTTCCCATCCAATTGTATTCATTTGAGCATCCCTCTATGTGGTTAATTCATGCCATGTTATTGCATCACCTCTTCCTACCATTGTTGATTCTACCACTTGATATTTATCCTAATAATAGTATTAGATATCCTCAAAAACATCTCCAACCAACAAAAAATAACTTGTGTGTTCTGTAGCTGATGTTTCCATGTGATAAGGCATCCCCATGGTGTTGTTCATAGGAATAATGGAGTACAAAATATCATGGTATATATTATATACTAGAGTCCTCCATTGTGCCAACTCTACTATCAAATTTTCAAAACAAAAATAAAAATTGACATTATATCTCTAATACATACATACATATATATAAAAATTTACAAGTATATTTATCACTACTAACTATCATGTATATTTATGCCTCTATGAAAATAAAAGTGATAACATAAAACTAAAATTTACATAAAAGTAGTAGTCTTATGACAATGACCACATAATAAATGAGTAATATCATGTTTATGTGATGAGGTGAATCCTCACCATCTCCCCTAAAGAATCACTACATCTTTTCAAATAGATATACGTGCTCACTATTATATAGTAAATCTATATACCAAGCCCACACATGAATATCTCTACCTCTATGACATTGTTTTCTGATACCTAACACTACCATCTCCCTACCTTAATAGTTTTTACCTTCATCTTCATATAGCCATAATGATTTGTTGAGGTCTCACTATTGATACCATGATCAACACCCCTTGTCCCTTATTGATCAAGTCCACCTAACATGTCTAACCTAATAGGATGGGTCAACTATAGGTGTTTTTCAAGTGTGTCAAGATAAACTACCCTAGGGAAAGGTCACAAGGATGTGTCTCTACAAACCATGTGTAATTATCAATAACATAACTCTGACCTCTAACCTTTACTATAAATGACCATGATGGTCATGCATATAAAAATCCTCTATAATGTGTCCATATTATTTGATCTTGATTGGTCATCTTTAATATAGGCACATGTAGGACAACTTAGACAACATGATCATGTGCCTATATCCTCACCTATGGGAGATGGTTATAAATTACATAAGGTAGTCCTAGAAATATGTGTAGAAACTTCATTTTAACCACTTCCATGTCTAAACTATGTTTAGAATAACTTTTCATAATCTTATAAAAGTTTAACCAAAAATATCTAATTTGACCTAATTTAGCTACACAACTTCAATTTTAAATCAAAATTACAATGATACATCCCTAATTGGGGTAATATATCATCTTGCATCATTTATATTGTCTAGTGTATCTGAAATTAAATCATAACTGTACAAGTGTCTTTGTAGTCTAATGAAGTGAATACTTGATTGTCAAATAAATAGTGAAAACTTTACCTTTTTTCTAATTTCTAATTAATCACATTGATTAATTATTCTAAACATTATTCTAATTATAAAATCCATGGATTTGAATAATCCTATTTTCCTAAAATCAAAATTGGATTATTGCCTCACATAGGTAATGTCAAAGTGGCATGTCAATGGAATGGAGTGGAGTGTGCGCAAGGTGGCTTATGACATGGAAACTTAAACACACTCTTACATCTCTTACACCCCTCTTATAAACTCTTCCCCTCTTACACACTTAAGAGGATAAGTGATTTAATTTTCCTTCCAATATGGCTTTCATACTCCAAAAGACCTTAAATGGCATATTTTACACACTTGAAAGGTTTAATCATGGATTTGAGGATTGATCCTCAACCCTTGATCTCAAGATGAGATGAATAGTTCATACTAATTTGAGAAGTATTTAAATAGAACCCTCACACCTCTATTTTCATCAAGCTTTCTAATGTAAACTTAATCTACTAGATTATTCTAAGAAGCTTCATTAACTTTCTCTCTCATTCAAATCCAAATCTAAGACCAAGTGTATACAAGGAGAGGTTATTCCCATTCAAGGATTGAAGCATTTAAAAACACATATACATAGACAAATTGATCTCAATGATTTCAGACCAATTTTCAAACATATATTCAAGAGAGGTCAATCACATAGCTTAACCTAGGGATTAGACTTGAGAATTTATATATTCAAGTTATTTTAGATTTATTCACTAAAAATTGACTAACCTCTCTTGGATTATTGATCTACATAATGACACACCTAGTTGAACTACATTAATGTGAGGTCCTTTTAAACTATGTAGGAAACACTCAGTTTCTAAGGTTAGCTTAGTCACCTTTGCAAGAAATTTAAGCCACACTCTCACCATTTTTTAGCACCCTAATACATGATCTCACCATTTTGAATAATCCTAAGTTACACTCTCACTATTTTTGTGAGTTCACCCATTTTGTATCTCATAATCCTTAATTGAGTTGAGATGCCAAAACCCTAGAATTTTTAAAATCCCAAAAGCAACCTAAAAATCAAAATATTGAAAAATGGATTATAAATCTCCATGAGAGATATAAAACCACAAAATTTATGCTTACTTTTTCATCTTGTTCGCTAGTGGCCTTTGGCTCTATTGTAGATGATGTGGTTTACAAAATTTGTTAGGTGGGAGCCACTTATCCAACCATGACCATTTTCATTTGCATTTACCATTTCTTGATCATGTTCACACCCATTTATTGGAGAGTGAAAATGGATTTAGGTCCACAAAAACTATGTATGGAGTTCTTAGATGCATGGGGCACTTGGGTAAACTCAACCAGTTTTATTAACCATTCCTTATTACAACTTTACCTCAAAATTCTCTCATCATATTTTGAGTTTGAATTTTCTTATTTCCTTTATAATTAAATATCTCACTTATCATAAATTTTATATCCCATATACTTGGGACAAATAAATTATGCATGATGTCCATAGAATTATGTAGGTAGCATCCAATTACATGTGGCATTTATAGTTAGCTTGACCACCCCTTCCATTTCTTCTAGTCCCCCCTTTCATTCAAGTTATTGTTTTATCTTGTTATTCAACCAAGTACCCAAGATTAATTCCTTATGTTAACAACACAAAACTAATTCCCTAAACTACCTATTTTATTATGTGTATGTGTGTTAGTTTATAATTATTATCTTTGATTATTCTTGGTGCATTTCTTTGAGCAACTAGATATTTTTTCATTGATTTTATTTTAGTTTGTATTTTATTGCTTATTTATATTATTTAATTTTTTTCATTTTCTATTTTTGCATAAACTTATTCCACTATGTTTTTTGGGACACCATGATGGTTCTTATTATCATGTAGTTTTACTTAAGTCCATCCATTATCATATTGACAACATTCTCATCATGGTTTTTATCATTGGTGCATTCTTTTCACTTGTCTATTTAGAATCAAGGGTCCATCCTTATGCACATATCATCCTTGTCATTATGTTTTTTTATATCATAGTGCACACTATTTTGTGATATATAAAAAATAAATATGTTGGAAGTCTAATCAATAATGTGATAGCAAAAACACTCCTTATCTGCTATCCCCCTAACCAATTCATCAAAGTTCTTAATAATTATTTATCATAATAAATATCCATTCTTCTATGGAAAAACATTAAGACTAATCAATGATTACATTCTTCTTACTGGGGTATATTTTTGCATCCATGATAAAATCCACCCTACCAGGGAACATTATTGTGATCAATTAGAACCACCCTTTTTGGTGTTATGACTATAATTTTCTTTCATTTTGTATTTTTATCTCTTTTTTAAGGGCCTATAAATTTCAAATTATTCCACTACCATCCCATTAAGGGGCAATCTATGAATAATTAAACACTCTTTGTGGCATTAATTTGAGTTTGCTGACTTGTTAAATTACAAAAAGAGAATAGTGAAGACAAAATTCTTCAACCTTTATCAAATTTCTTCTTAAAAACTTTTTTAATCTTTTAAAATATGTTATTATTCCTAGTGTCTCACAACACATTCTCAAATTGGGGAAATGTAAACACTTCATTTTAACCATTTCTATGTCTAAAATATGTTCATAATAAATTTTCATAATTACATGCAACTTTAATAAAAAATTTCCAACTAGACCTAATGTGTTGCATAAAAACCATTTAAAACTAAAATCATAATGATACATCCCCAATTGGGGTAATGGATTATCTTACATCATTTATCTTGTCTAGTGCATCTTGAATTAAACCATCCCTTTGCAAGCATATTTATATGATAATTAAGTGAATACTTGATTGATAAAGAAACATTGAAAACTTTAACTTTATTATAATTGATAATTAATAACCTAAATTAATTATCCAAAAAAATATTCTAATGGGAAAATCCATGGATTTTATATATCTTATTTTTCTAAAATCAAAATTGAATTATTTCCTCACATAGGTGATGTCATATGGTCAAGTTGATGGAATGGAGTGGAGTGTGGGAAAGGTGGCTTATGGCATGGCCACTTACACATACTCTTACATTTATTATACCCCTATTACACACTCTTCCCCTCTTACACACTCAAGATGAAAAATGACTGCACTTTCCTTAGAATATGCCTTACATACTCCAAAAGGCCTTAAATGGAATATATTACATGCTCCAAAGTTGTAGTCATGGATTTGAGTATTTATCCCCAATCTTCCATATTAATATGAGATGAAATATTAATATTGACTTAATAATTCTATAAATAGAACCCTCACACCTCTTATTTAAAAAATATTCATAGTGTAAACTTATTGTGTTGTATTATTCCAAGAAGCTTCATCAATTTTCTCTCTCATGCCAATCCAAAGACAATACTAAGTGTAGATAAGGATAGGTGTTTCCCATTAAAGGATTCAAGAATATACAAAGACTTATGCATATACAAATTGAGCTTAACCATTTTAGACTTATTTTCAAACATATCTTCAAAGGAGGTAAAAAAGTTGTCTTCATCTTTCCAATATGCATTTATTGTTTGTTAATCACATAGATTAACCTTTAGATTAGGATTTATAAGTTATGTCTCTATTTTTTTGTATTTATTCACTAATGATTGACTAACTTATCTTATATTCTTGATCTACATAATTATCTTAATCAGGAATCTAAGAGAGGTTAGTCAATCATTAGAAAATAAATCTAAAACAACTTGAATACATAACTTTCAAGCCTAATCCCTAGGTTGAACTATGTGATTGATAAAAATAAATGAAAATTGTCAAGTTAAAGACAATATTTTTACCACCCTTGAAGATATGTTTTAAAATAGGTCTAAAATTTTTAAGCTCAATTTATAGATGTAGAATTATTTAAGCACCTCTCCTTATCAACACTTGGTCGTGTATTTGTCTTGTCATGAGATATAAAGTTGATGAAACTTATTGAAATAATCCAACAAACTAATTTTACATTAAGAATCTTGGTCAAGTGATATGTGAGAGCATTCTATTTACAAATTCTTTGAGCTAATATAGACCATTCATTTATATTAATATGCAGGGTTGAGGATCAATCCTCAAATCCATGATTACACCTTTGGAGTGTGTAAGATATGCCATTTAAGGACTTTTGGAGTATGGAAGGAATTTTTTAAGGAAAGTGAAATCATTTGTCCTCTTGGGTGTGTAAGAGGGTAAGAGTGTGTAAGAAGGGTGTAAGAGATGGAAATGTTTGTGTAAGTGGCCATGTAATAAGCCACCTTTCCCATACTCCAATCTCTTCCATTGAATAGCCCCTATGACATCATATATGTGAGGCAAAAATTTTATTTTGGTTTTATTAGAATAGGATAATTCAAATTTATGGATTTTTCAATTTGAAGAATGTTTAGGATAATTAATCAAGGTGATTAATTGGAAACTAGAATAAAGGTAAAGTTTGAAATGTTTCTTTGTCAATAAAGTATTTAATTTATTATCATACAAAGATACTTGTAAAAGGTTGATTTATTTTAGGATGCATTAAACAAGCTAAATGATGTAAGGCCATTTCCCCAATTAAGGATCTATCTTTGTGATTTTAGTTTCAAACAATAGCTGTGAAGATAAATTATGGCCAGTTGGAGATATTTGGTTAAACTTACATGTGATTGAATAAAGTCATTATGGACATATTTTTGACATAAAATAGGTTAAAATTAAGCGTCTACTTTTTTCCACTATTTTAGAAGGAGATACGAGACACTAGGCATGATAAATTCTTTTTAAAGATTGAAAAATTTGTCAAGAAGAATTTTTATAATGCTTGAGTAATGATGTATTCACTCTTATCTTTTTAAAATTTTATGAGTCGATAAATTTAGGTTGATTCCCAAAAGGGTGTTTGATTAGCCATGGATTCCCCCTCAAGGGGATGGTTGGGGAAGAAGTTGAAATAGATGGGCCCTTGAAAAAGAGAGGAGAAATATAGAAATGAATGAAAAATGATGATTTATTTCATGATGCACTAGACAAGATAAATAATGTAAGATGATCCATTGCCCTAATTAGGGATCTATAATTATGATTTTAGTTTAAAATGGTAGTTATGTGAATAAGTTAGGGTTAGATATATTGGATTAAAATTGCCTATGATTGTGGAAAGTCATTCCAAACATAGTTTAAACATAAAAGTCGTTAAAATTAATTGGCTACATTTTTATATTATTTGATAAAGAGTTACAAGACACTAGGCACAATAAATTCTTTTCAAAGATTAAAAAAGTCTTCAAGAAATAAATTTGATAACACTTAAATAATAATGTTTTTACTCTTTTATTTTTATTATTTTATGGGTCAGTCGACATAGATTGATGCCCAAAAGGGTGCTTGATTATCCATAGATACCCAATTGAGGGGACATTTGGTGAAGAAGTTGAAACAAATGACCCTTTAAAAAGAGAAGAAAATATATAAATGAATGAAAATTATGGTCACATCACCAAAAAGGGTAGTTCTTGTTCATCATAATAATGTGCCCCAATCGGGTATTTTTTGATCATGGATACAATAAGCTACCACAATAGGGCAAATTTGATAATTGATTGGTCTTAATGGTTTACCATAAAAGAGTATATTCTCATTATGAGAAAGTATGACTAGGAACTTCATGAACTGGTTAGGATATAGTAGACAAGGATAGATCTTGCATCAACATAACCAATTAGACTTCCAACATCTTGAATTTCTATATAGAATTGAGTGATAAGCATCATGAAATAAAAATGATGGCATACATGCCATAATATGTATAAATATTGACCCTATATTCTCATAGACAATTGAAAATAATGTACCAATGATAAAAACCATGATGACAATGCTTCCAAATTCCAATGGATGGACTCAAATATAATTGCGTGAAAGGAATAACCATGATGATGACTTTGTTGGTATAGTGTACTAAGTTGATATGATAATATAAAAGGGAAACAAACAAATAATTCAAAGAAACATATAAACACAAACTAAAATAAAATAAATAGAGATCATCCATTTTATCAAAAAAATGTACCAAGAAGAATAAAATATAATCCTAATTTGACATAAACATAAACACACTATAAAATAAGTAATTATCAAATTATTTGTGTGTGAATGTAACACATTACTCTTGTGTATTTGGTCAATAGAAAAGATAAGATAATAAAATTGATGGAAGGGGGGAATAGAATAAAAATTAATGGGTGGCCAAGCAAACTATAAATTCTTAATGCAAGTAGACATTGCCTACATAGTCCTATATACTTCAGGTCAAATGTAGTTCTCCCAAAGATATGGGATATAAAAATGTTGATAACTAAGATATTTTTTTATATAGTAAATATTAAAATGTAAATTTTTAAAATAAAAATATCATTTTGAGGTAAATTGATACCAAGGTATGGTTAATAAAAGTAGCTGAGATGACCCAGGATGCCCCATGCATCCAAAATCTACCTACATAGTCCATGTGGACCCCATGCTGATGTAGTATTCCCATAAATGGGAGTGAACATGATCGAAAAATGGTAAATTAAAATATAAATCTTCATGTTTGGATAAGAGGTTCCCACCTATAAAATAGAATAACCTACATCATCCAAAATAGAGCCAAAGGACATAGTGAACAAGATGACAAAGCAAGAAAAAAAATTGGGGCTTAGTATCAATATGGATATTCTTAAGAACTTTTAAAATATTTTGATTTTTTAGGATTTTTTTATGTTTTAAAATTTTTAGGGTGTTTTCAAATCTCAAATCAGTGAATTACTACAAGATATAGAATGGGTGAACTCAAAAAACTAGTGAGAGTATGGCTTAAGTTGTTCACAAAATGATGACAATGTGGCTTAGGGTGATAAAAATTTGGAGAGAGCATGGATTAAATTGTTTGTAAAATAATGAGACCATATAAGAGACATTAATAATATGACATTTGAAACTAAGTATTGCATGCATAGTCCAAAAGGTCCTTAGTTAAATGTAGTTAAACCCTAATAGAAACTACTATGAATCAACAATAGAGTTGAACATATGAATGGAATAGGAAAATAATAAATGGTATAGGATTTAATAAATAGATAAAATATGTAATTTATAAGTCCATAATTTAGGTGAACCATGTGTAAGTTACTTTGAGATATCTCTCATCCTAGATGTGCTGATGGTGACCAAATATAAACAATCTACTAAAAAACTTTATCTAAAATATAACATCTCAAATTATTTGTTGTATTGATAAAATAGAATCAAGATCAAATAATGCTAATAAGATGAGGGAATAAGATAAATATTGACTAATTTAATATTAAATGGAATGAAAGGAAAGTTATGTTAGTTTATGCCCCCAAGTAGGGGTCTTCAAATAAAATGTGTGGGCAAGTCAAGTGTAAGAATGATTGAGATGCATAATACTCAAGGGCTTATACGACTCTTCTCTATTTATTGTGGCCAATATATATGATCCAATTCCATAATTTTCTATGATGATGAATGGGCCCACCCAATTAGGCTCAAATTTACCCTTCTTTTCATTAGTGGCATTGGTATTATTTTGGTTTTCCTTTAAACCTATATCACCAAGTTCAAAATATATGTGCTTGATGTTCATATTGTAGCTATAATGAATCCAATTTTGATAATCCTATAGGGATTTAAAATTATCCACCCATTTTTCATTAAGAATGTCTAATTCATATAGTCAAGAAAGTATGTATTCATCATCATGAATGCCATTATTCAATGAAATATGTAAATAAGGTAAATATTGACCAACTTTGACCCTACAAGTCAAATTAGGGAAACTATAGGTAAAAACCTAACTTTTAGATGATTTAGGAGGTCTATTATCTTTTCATGGGGTGTATTATAGTTTATTTAATGTTATATTGGCCTTGGTCAATTAGTCTTTTAGTTTATTTATCATTTTGAGTCATTTTAGAATCATAACTAGAGCATTTAATAGGTTTTACAACCTCCTTGGTAAATGTGAATATTAAAAGAGGTGATTTCGTGTTCCATATGTCCTAATAGGTCTTAATCAACTGACATAATTGAAAAATGGTGGGTTCTTAAAAAAAAGGTAGTTTTCTTGAAAAAAAGGGAGATTTTGGCACTTGTATGGCCCATGGGGAAGTTTCACATGGGGTGAATGTTTTAATATGTCTCTTTATATTCCTAAAGCTTAAATACACATTTTAAATTCTCTTTAAGTTCAAAATTGGGATAAAATTGTTCTATTCTTTTCTCATCCTTTTAGGCACATAAAACCAGTCTTTTGGTTTGTAGTTGGTACGGTCATAAAGAGAGATTTCAGGTCAAACATATTTGGGAGGTGAAATTACACTTAGAGAGATTAAATTTCATAAAAATATTTTGACTAATGGTGTCTTGTGCTTTATGAACCATCCTCATGAAGTTGACTATGTTTTTATGATTGCTATTTCATACACCCTATAGGTTTTGCTCCATTTTGGGTAAGTATATAAAAAATAGTTATTTAAGTTGGTTCTATATGATTTTTAAATCCTAAAAAAATTATTAACATTATTATTTTCATGTTTTAAGGTGTTATGATAGGTCAAGTACATCAAATTTTCAAGAAGATATACCTTTCTGAGTTACAAGCAGTTTTTCACCATTTTTAGGAACTCCATGCTTGTTCATGGTTTTAGAGGGTTGTGATAGGACCTATCACATGTTTTCAATGTTATATGTATTACCTTTATATTTAAAACTTAATTATTCAAGGTAAATACCATGAGTTTATATTCATATGCAACATTCATAGTCAGGCAACCATTAATGGATGTGTACAAGAATCTCAAGAAGGACAAACATTGAAATGGAGCATAGGATCTTGTTTCAAGATTTTAAACATATTTATGTTCCATTTTAATTCCATTAAAGGATATAATTTATTTTTAAAGGCATATTTATTTGAATATGTTGACTATTCTACCCATTGCCTATATATACTGAGAATCAACATCTACAAGTGATTTGGTGGAGAGTTGTAGTGTCATTTTGGAGTGTTGTGGCACACGGTGAGACCTTCCTTAGAGTTAAAATTCATTGATAAAATATTATCAGGCATAATTTAAATATTTATATGGCAAATTATAATATTGATCACTTTCTAGAATTCAATGACTATGTTCGAGAACACAGACCCTAAATTGAGAAAATAGAGGCCCAAGGGTGTTTTTAGAATAACATATAGCATGGTTAAAAAGAGTTTAAAGGCATATGTATAGGTTAAATTTTTATCCTATATAATATAAAATTAATTTTAAAAGTTTTAAGGATAGAGGGTTAGTGGAGGATGGTGATTGAGAGGCCTAAAGTTGCCCAGAAAAACATTGAACTCAGATATTGATGTCTACAAGACTTTGATCAAAATAGTGATAGTTATAGATTATTCCAACATATTATAGTGATTATAAATTTTTTATGTGACACTCATGATCTAAAATACTATTAATATAGGATAATAAGTGGCATCATGTTCCTCATACAGACCTATAGTCTATACAAATTGCCTAGACACCCACCTACAACTGATAGTGACCTAATCAGGGTATTTTGATGGTGTTTTAACACTTTAAAAGATAAAAAATTTATTATTTGATTGTATTTGACTCTAAAAATTCAAAAATGGTCTCTATACATCATGATCAAGGTTTTAGTGGAGAAATATGCACCTACAACCATTGTGGATAACTATCTTAGGTAGAGAGCAAAAGGGTTAAATTTATTGAGGAGAATATAACATAAAGAGGATTTAAAATGGGTATAACAAGAATAAAATGACTCAAAATAATATAAATGGGTTTATAATGGATATTTTTCATGCATTTTGAGGATAGAAGTACCTATAAAATCCCCTATCATCACGTGTAGGTGACTGCAGGTAGACAGTCAATTGAGAAATGTGTCTAAGGGGTGGTTAAGGCTATGTCCAAGTATGAATGAAAATAAAAACACTTATAAATTACTAAATAATATTTTAATATTTATAATTAAATTTTCCAAATCTAAATTCAAGCTATGAATATCTACAAGTGTCCCATGGAAAGCAAGAAATATAGTCAGGAAGGTTACACATAGCCTTGACTGGTCAAGTGTGAGGAGAAATGTTTAGGGATGTTTAAGTGATTTCCAAGCACAAAAAACCTTCACCATAATCAAATAAACCTCATTATATCATCATGATGGATTTTTAAAATAGAAAAGCGGTCAAATGAGGCAATAGGTAGTCTATTTATCAAACCCTACATAAAGTCCCCTTCACACAGTTTGGTTTGGTTTTGGAAGAGGTTTGAGGGTCAAATGGATATAATAGAGGCTGATTTATTTTTTAATAGATATTTTTAACTTTTATAATATAATAAAATTGTCAATTGTTTTGAGAGAATAGGGGAAGTACCCTCTATTTTGTCTCAGATAGAAGGTACTTCCCTAGGGTCAAAACTAGTAGGGTTTAGAGGATGGGTGAGAAAGCATGAACTAGAATCCAAATGAACCTTGTGGAAAAGTGTGGAGAGTAGGAAAAAATAAAGTTAAATATGGTATAACATGTAAAAAATGATGGAAATAAATAGGGTACCCTACACTATTAAGGTTGCAGTCAGGCTTAAGGGTAGGGTTTTGGCCTAATGCCCAAATGAAAGGTCACTTTAATTTATAGATGTATAAGGGTCTTATAACTTGTGGAAACATATTTTTTAGATCATTATAGATGTTTTAAGTCTTATTTAATGAAAATAAGTCCAATTAGATGGCGTAGAGCATAAGGGTTCTAGGTAGGCCTATTGAGCATACTTATGCCTAGAGCCAAATGTAGAGTCATTCACATTTATAGCTTTGTATATGCTTTCCAAAACATTTTGGAATTATTTTTAGATCATATAGGATGTGTTTAAACCCTTGTTATGTATACAAAACACAATGAATTCCATTTTTGACTCAATGACAAACATAGGCCTATAGGAATGGGGAATCAAGCTTGAATAGGTAACTTCAAATTCTCATACCTCCCTTGGTGAATTTCATGGTGACTCAAGGCATTTTAAGATGTTAATAGGGTCTTTTAAAATTTCATTAGTGATATTTTTTTTCACTTTGAACGTCAAATATGCATGAACAAACATTGAGAGGGTAAAATAGGTTAAACCCTTGTTAAACCCTTACAATGACCCAATTGGAGAAAATAAGCTATAAAGATACTATAATGGAATATTTTTAACATGATGATTATTTTAACTTGTATAGGAATCTCTTAGGATCCTACCCACCCTTTTGAGTTTTATATAACTATATAGATGGAGTGCAAAATAGGATTTTCATGATAGTTTTGTGTATTGTGTAGGTTGAAGGAGGTTTAAAGATATACCAATCACATGGGAGGAAATATTGAGATTTAATATAACTCACAATGATAGTTTTATTCCTTGTAACATCTCCTAAGTGCCTCAACTAGCTACTTAATTTTAGCCAGTCAAAACTCGCATAGTGGATAAGCTACTGAGAAGGGGAAAACTTAAAGTAAGCTAATTTTAAGGTGTTAATAATGCCTTTAAGGACATGGATGGTATTTAAAGGTGTCATACACTCCATACCACATATTTTAATGGAAAAATAATGAATTTTTGGAGGCCAAGTGTACAAGGTGAATGAAGGAGGAGTTTTTTGTACTGTAGATGATGATGTCTCATTCCTAGATGATTCCAAATGACTAGGCATATAACCAATGAATGGAGAGGAATGTATGGTATATTTAACCTTAATTAAAATAATTATACCTATCCCTAGTTAGTTTTGGGATGTTCAAACAAGTCCAAATCATGAAGGTAGTTTTTTGAGCTAGAATGAGGAGTTTCATGCCAACTTTATGAGTTTTATGACTTGGATGGACACTCATGCTTCCTAACATTGTGTGGTTCTTCCATATCATCTTATAATGCATAATTAACTCCTTTTATTAGATTTAAAATTTTCCTTATGACCCTTGTAATTTTATCTTCTCCTCTCTCTCTCTCTCTCAAGTTCTATAAGAACTAACCATTTTGGCCATTATAACTTATGCTCCAACTAAGTATGGTGAAGCCTTGCTCATTTTCATACCATTTAATAAATAATAATTATTTTTTTTACCTATTCATTACTATTAATAGTGTGTTACACTTGGATGATTGACTTTCCTTAAGTGATAACTCTTTTTTCCTTAGCATGTTGTTTCATTTTTTCATCCTATTTGGAGTTAGAAAGCTTCTTCTTGTAGGGCATGTGAAGTGTTTTAGTAAGTGTGAAGGTTGAGTGAGTTAGTATATTAAATAGTATAATTAAAGGCCACTTTTATATTCCTCCTATCCTAAATATTCATCCATAACCTCATAATGTAACATTGATGTGAGTAAATGCAACTTGGAGAAGTGTATGTTTGGTTAGTCCTTTATTCCCATGTGTAACATGCATCTGGTTGGAAGTCATAAACAAATTTGGTGTATAATCTCCCTTAGGATAGTTTTAATTTATTTTTATCTCTCCCTTCTCCCCAAAAAAATAGAGGTAGTAGTGATCTAAAGTGGTACATCAAGGGAGCTATCCCTACCTAGAGATTCACCTCATCCTTAGGCTACCCACATGCTTAGAGGTGTTTCAATTGTGCCACTTAGATGAGGAGAGATAAGACATCTCCTCAAAGGGTGAAAATCCAAGTGATAACAATAACTCAATCTTAATTGGGATAATAACTTCTAAACCATATATAAGGGAGTATAATGTGGCTCTTATTGGGGTCTAAGTATTGGTACAATATGTCCAAAGGATGGGAAATAATTTTAAATTCCAATTATGGCCAAAATTAGTAATGATATTTTTCACTATGTAGATCAAATTTTTCCTAGATGCTTCATCTTAGCCATTATTTTTATGAAAATAAGTAGAGTAAAAATGTTGGGTGATATGATATTGGTTACAAATGGATTTGACATCTTTATTTTTAAATTAGCTAGCATTATCATAAATGAGATTAGATGGAATGAAAAATTACCAAATGAGGTAGTTGAGGATGAATTTGGATATCTAATTACCTATTACATAAGTTAGTGGAATGGCTTCAACCCACTTAATAAAGTATTCAATTGTAATAAGGATATGTTTATGGCCATTTGATGAAGTCAATTTGATTTTTCATATGAGATCAAGCCCCCATGTAGAAAATGGCCATGTCATAGTTAGTGGGTAACATAGAAAAGCTTATGCATGAATGAGATTGGAATGTTCTTGATAAGACACACACTTTTTTTACATATTCACTTGCATCAACTTATATAATGGGTAAGTGATACCCTATACATTTGATTTTTTTGGCAAGGACCATGCCACTAGTGTGGGACCTATAAATCCCTTAGTTTACTTATTTAAGTATTATTTTGTACTCTACTAAAGTTAAAAAATAAAAGTTCCATCATAACCTCTACAATAAAGAGCAGAAGTGATAACAATATAAAAAGAAGTAAAATGGATTATTTTTTATGAGTGAGGTTGAAAGGAATAATTTTTTCATGGAGGTAGGAATAGATCTTGGAGTACCAAAATGAGTTAAGACAAAAAAATATCACATACCATCTCAGATTTTAAACATTATTAATATAGATATAAAAAAATTTAAATAAGAAACTATCCATTGATATTGTGTTCTATAATTACTATGAGGGAACACATTATTACCATTATATTAGTAGTTATATTATTATATCTTAGAATATATTCAAAATTAATGTGCTCAAAGCTCTATTTAAGATGATCCACCATATTATTATAAGGAATAAGTTCATCATATTTAATTTTATATTTCTCTATCACCTAGTTAATATTAGCTGGGAATATCTGTTAACATGTAAATTATTGATGTTCCATTTTACTACTATATGAATCCTTGCAATGAGTACTTCATATTCTATAATATTATTTATACAAGTGAAATCAATGTGGAAAGACTTGAGAATGATATCCCCCTATGGTTTAATAAATATAATACAATATCCTAATCCATGATAAGTATAGGAATCATAAAAATAAAGGGTCCAGTGTTGAGGCACAAAATAAATGTTAGCCAGAGTCTCGATCAACTCATCAAGAAAGTTTAAAATAAGTGGCTTGGTATCTAACAAGGGTAATTTTTAAATTTGATTAGTAGGTGACTAAACCTTAATGTATTTTTGATGAACATTTTAAATTAAAAATTTTCTCAATAGCATGACCCACTTAGTTGTATGACCAATCAAAGGTACATTAGAAAGTAGATATTTGAACTGGTCCACTTTGGTGATGATAATGTTATTGTTGTTGAACATATAATGCTACAAATTTTGGGGTAAAAACATCATGGATAAATATGGTTTATCAACTAAGTTGTATTTATGTTCATAGGAAACCAATGTGTGTCTTAAATAATGTACAACTCTTTATTTTCCTTCATAATTATGTTGTGCTAATAATTTCCCTAGGGCACAATCAGTTGTTGAGATATATAGAAGTAATGAATTTTTAGGTGTAGGCAAAGCTATAATAGGTGGATTTTCCATATATTATTTTAGTTGTTTAAATGTATGTTGAAAAATATCATTCCATGATAAGTGGTGCATTTATTTAGAATATTAATGAAGGGATGTCATCCATCTTCTAACTAAGAAATAAATCATCTAATAAAATAGACTTTAGCCTTTAGGTTGTAGAGTTATTTGATATTTGAAGGTGGATGAATTTATATAATGGATTTAACCTTTGTTGTACAAATTCAATGCCTAAATGAGATAAAATGAAACCTAGAAAATTCATTGAATCTATATGAAAGATACACTTTTTAGGGTTAATCCCAACCTTGTACTCATGAAGCCTTTTAAATATTCTCTATAATACCTCTATATTTCCTTATCTAGTTTTGGTCTTTGATTTTACCTCCCTTGAATATATGTTTGAAAATATATCTACAACAATTGAGTTTAGCTTTTAGATATATAAGTATGCGTCGATGATTGACTATTTGCATGGAGAACAACTCTCCTTATCTACACATGATCTTGGCTTTGGCTTGACATGAGAGAGAAAGTTGATGAAGTTTCTTATAATAATCCATAAGAGTAAGTTTACATTAATAAGCTTAATTAAATGAGTGATGTAAGGTTTCTATTTATAGAATTATCTAATACTTATGAACTATTCATTTCATATTAATATGGAGGGTTAAGGATCAATCCTCAAATCCATGATTACACCTTTAGAGTGTGAATGATATGACATTTAAGGAATTTTGGAGTATGGAGGACATTTTAGAAGGAAAGTGTAGTCATTTTTACTCTTTAATATGTAAGAGGGGTGTAATAGATGTAAGAGTGTTTGTAAGTGGCCATGTCATACACTACCTTTCCCAGACTCTGCACCATTCCATTTACTTGCTCATATGACATCACTTATATGAGGTAATAATTATATTTTGATTTTAAGAAAAATAAGATAATTCAAATCAATGGATTTTTCCATTATAATAATGTTTAGGATATTTAATAAAGGTGATTAATTATAAATTAAAATAAATGTAGAGCTTGAAATGTTTCTTCATAAATTGAGTGTTCACTTAATTATACTACCAAGGAACTCACAAAGGGATAATTTAATTAAGGATGCACTAGACAAGATAAATAATTATAAACCAACACACAAACACATCATAAAATACTTAATCTAGTTAATTATTTATGTGTGTGAACATAAGGCATTACTCTTGGGTACTTGGTCAAATGAAAAGATAGGAAATTAACATGAAAGGAAGGGTGAATAGAAGAAAATATAAGGGGTGGATGAGTTGACCCCAAATGCCCCATACAAGTGGACACTACCTACATAGTCCTATGGACATAAATACAAATGTAGTTATACCAAGGACATGGGATATAAAAATGATGATAAATAACATATTTTATTATAGATTAAATAATAAAATTCAAATTCATAAAATTATGAGATAATTTTTAGGTAAATTGGTAACAAGGAGTGATTAATAAAACTAGCTAATTTGACCTAGGATGACCCATGCATCCAAGTGTTACTTACATAGTCCATGTGGACCTCAAGTTGATGTAGTTATCATATAAATGGGAGTGAACATGATCAATAAATGAAAATGGAAAATTGAAATGGTCATGGTTGGATAAGAGGTTCCCACCTAAAAAATGTAGTAAATCACATCATCTAAAATAGATCTAAAAGCCACTAGAGAATAAGATGACAAATCAAGAATAAATCTTATGGCTTAATATCTCTCATGGAGATTTTTAAGTCATTTTTCAATCATTTTATTTTTAGTTTATTTTTGGGATTTTCAAAATTTTAGGTTTTTGTGGCATCTTAATTTAAGGAATGATTACAAGACAAAAAATGGGTTAAATCACAAAAATGATGAGATGATGTCTTCTATTTATCACAACATAGTGATATCATTTATTAGGTTTCTTATAAAATGGTGAGAGGATGGATTAAATTACTCATAATACTATGAGATCATGGAAAAGGAGTGACTAATATGATATTATAAATTTATTTCTTCCTACATAGTCTAAAAGGACCTTAGGTCAATGTACTTCAACTAGGAATTCCAATATCTGGATCAAGAATCCAACAAAGGTTAGTCAATTATTAGTGAATAAATCCAAGAAAAATTGAATACATAACTTCTCAAGCCTAATCCATAGGTTTAGAAATGTTATTGATAAAAAAATGCAAATTAGAAAGATTGAAACAACACATTTACCTCCATTGAAGATATGTTTGAAAACCAGTCTAAAATAGTTGAGCTCATCTTATGGATGTAGAATTATTCATCGATACTTCAATAATTGCATTGGAAACACATTTCATTGTATACAAGTGATCTTGTCTTTGACTTGTAATGAGAGAGAAATTTGATGAAGCTTCTTGGAATAATCTAGTAGAGTAAGTTAACATTAGGAGGCTTGATGAAATGAGAGGTGTGAGGGTTCTATTTATAGAATTATTAAATTAGTATGAGGTTTTCATCTCATATTAATATGGAGGATTGAGGATAAATTATCAAATACAAGATTACACATTTTTATTGTGTAATATATGTGATTTAAGGACTTTTGGTGTATGGAAGGAATCTTGGAAGGAAAGTGAAGTCACTTATCCTTTTGAGTGTGTAAGAAGGGATACATGTGTAAGATGGGTATAAGATATGTAATAGAGTGTGTAATTAGCCATTTCATAAGCCACATTTCTCACACTACACTTTTTTATAGTGACTTTCCCCTATGACATCACCTATGTGAGGAAACAATTCAATTTTGATTTTAGGAAAATAGGATAATTCAAATCCATGGATTTTCCCATTAGAAGAATGTTTTAATTTATGATTATAATAAATGTAAAAAATGTAAGGTTTATTTTTAAATCAATTATTCACTTAATTATCCTAAAAATACACCTTTAAATGTCTAATTTAGTTAAGGATTCACTAGACAAGATATATTATGCAAGATTATCCATTTCCCCAATTAGTGATGTATCGTCAGGATTTTGATTTAAAATGGAAATTATGTGACTAAATTAGGTCATGTTGGAGATGTCTAGTTAAAATTTAATGTGATTGTGAAAAGTCATTATAAATATATTTTAGACACAAAAGTGTTTAAAATGAAGTGTCTAATTGTTTCCCCTATTTAAGAAGGTATTGAGAGACACTAGGAATAATAATACCTTTTCAAAGATTGAAAAAGTCATCAATTTTTTATTTTTGATAATGTTTGAAGAATAATGTCTTCCCTATTTTATTTTTATAATTTTATGAGTCATTAAACTCATATGTATTCCCTAAATGGTGATTTATTAGCCTTGGACTCCCCCTCGAGGTGATGGTTGTGTAATAAGTTAAAATAGATAGGCCCTTGAGAAAGAGAAGAAAAAGGCATATTGAAAGAAAATGATGGTCACATCCATAAAAATGGTGTTTGTCATTTATCAAAATATATTCCCTTAGTAGGTAATATATTATCATGGATATAATAATATTCCCCACTATGTAAAATTTGATCATTAATCGATCTCAATGGTTTACCTTAGAAGTGTAGATTGTCATTCTGATAAATGATGATTAGGCACTTGGATGAATAAGTTGGGGGGATAGTAGACATGAATATATATTATTGTAACATGGCTGATTAGACTTCCAACATATTTATTTTTTATATAGAACCAAATAGTATGAACCATGATATAAAACACCACAATGACAATACCAAAATGTGTATAAGGACTGATCCCCAATTCAATATAGGCAATTGAAAGTATTGCACCAATGGTAGAAAACATGATGATAATGTTGTCAATATGTGATGGATGGACATAAGTGCAATTGTGTGACATGAAACACCATCATGGTGACCCTAAAAATATAATGGATTAAATCAAGACAATAATAGAAAATGGAAATAATTAAATAATGCAAAGAAACAAGTAAACATAAACTTAGATAAAATAAATATAAAGCATTCAGTTGGTCAAATAAACACATCAATAATAATCAAAGATAATTATTATAAATTAACACAAAAATGCATTAAAAAATAATTTATTTAGTGAGTTATTTGTGTGTGTGTGAACATAAAGTATTACTCTTGGGTACTTGTTCGAATGAAAAGACAAGATGATAACCTAAATAGAAGGAGGGAATAAATGAAAAAAGAAGGGGTAGCAGAACTAACTTAAAATTCCCCATGCAAGTGGATGTTACCTACATAGTCCTATGGAATGTATTCTAAATGTAATTATGTGAGGGATATGGGAAAAAAATGATGATAAGTAAGAGGTTTGATAATAGAGGAAATAGGAAAAGGTAAACTCATTAAACAATGAGATAATTTTGAGTTAATAATGGTTAATAATACTATTCAAACTAACTTGGGATGGCCCATGCATCCAAGCACTACCGACATAGTCCATGTAGACCTCAGGTCGATTCATTTCTCTAAAAAATTGGAGTGAACATAATTGGTAAATGGTAAAGGAAAATGGAAATTTTCATGGTTTGATAAGAGGTTCCCAACTAGAAAATGTAGTAAATTACATCATCCAGAATAGAGCCAAAGGCCCTACTAAACATGATGACAAATCAAGTAGATATAATTTGGATTAATATCTCTCATGGATATTTGTATTCCCTTTTTCAATATTTTTAATTTTATGTTATTTTTGGGGTTTACAAAATTTTAACATTTTTTAGCATCTCAACTCAATGAAGAACTATGAGATACCAAATGCGTGAACTCATAAAAATGGTGAGAACATGGCTTAGTTTGATTTTAAAATGATGAGATCATGGCTTAGGGTGCTTAAAATGGTGAGAGCATGGAAAATGGGTGATCAGGTTGAAGTCAAAAATTGAGCACTATCTACATAGTCCAAAAGGACCTCAGGTAAATATAGGTCAACATAGTGTGGTAATATGTTTATTAGGAATCCAATATAGGTTAGTCAATCATTAGTGAACAAATCTAAAACAATTTTAATGCATAAATTATTTATCCTAACCCATAGCTTTATCTATGTGATTGAAAAACAACAAATTCAAATTAGAAAGATAAAGACAACACTTTTAATTTCATTGAAGATATGTTTGAAAATCTATCTAAAATGATTCAGCTCATATTATGTATGTATAAGTATTCATCGATTCTTGTGTCCTTCCATGGGAATCATCCCTCATTATATACACTTGTTCTTGGCTTTGTATTTTCATGAGAGATAAATTTGATGAAGCTTATTGGAATAATCCAGTAGAATAAATTTACATTAGGAAACATATGAAATGAGAGGTGGGAGGGTTATATTTAAATATTAACTAAATTAAAATGAACCATTCATCTCATCTTAATATGGAGGGTTAAGGATCACTCCTAAAATCCATGATCACACCTTTGGAGTGTGTAAGATATTTCATTTAAGGACTTTTGATAAATGGAAGGTATCTTGGAAGGAAAGTGTAGCCATTTTTTCTCTTTACTTTTTAATAGGTGAAGAGCGTGTAGGAGGGTTGTAAGGTATGTAAGTGTATGTTTATGTGTTCATATCATAATCCCCCTTTCCCACACTCCACTCCATTTAATTTTAATTCCCCTATGCCATCACCAATGTGAGGCAATACTTTAATTTTGGTTTTAGGAAAATAGGATAATTCAAATCCATGGATTTCCCCATTTGAAGAATGTTTAGGATAATTAATGAATATAATTAAGTGTAAATTAGAAGAAAGTTAATGTCTAAATATTTATTTTTCAATAAATTATTCACTGAATTAGCCTATGAAGACACTTAAAAAGGGTTGTTTTAATTTAGGATGCTCTAAATAAAATAAATGATGCAAAATAATCCATTAACCCAATTAGGGTGTATCATTGTGATTTTGGTTTAAAGGAATAGTTATGAGGCTAAATTAAGTCTAGTTGTAAATTTTAAGTTAAAATTTCATGAAATTTCATAAAATATCATCCAAAAGTGTTTTTAGGTCTTGGATGTCCTAATATTTATGATAGTATATGGATGTCCAAAGGTGTTTTCAAGTGTGTCAATATAAACTACCTTAGGGAAAGTTTTCATGCATGTGGTTCTACCCACCACATGTAATTATTGATAACATGACTCTAACCTCTTGAATTTACCATAAATTACCATGATGATCATGGATATAAAAATCCTCTATAATATGTCCATACTATTTGATCCTACTTGGTCATATCTAATGTAGGTACATACGGTGTTTTTATTTCTTAGATGTCTTGTTATTTAGGATAATATCATCTAAAGGTGTTTTCAAGTCTTGGATGTCCTGTTGTTTAGGATAATATCATACAGAGGTGTTTTTAGGTGTGTAATAATAAATTACCTTGGGGAAAGATTTCAATGATGTATCTCTACCCACCTTGTGTAATTATCAATAACATAAATCTGACATCTTGCCTTTATTATAAATGGCCATGATGGTCATGCATACACCAATCCTTTATAATATTTCCATAATATTTGATCATTCTTGGTAATTTATAAGCACATGTGGGATCATTCAAATAACATCATCATGTGACTATCTCCTCACCTATGGGAGATAGTCATCAATCACATAAGGTAGTCCTAATAGTATGTACATTAGGAACCTCTCATAAATTCAATTATAAAAATGAATAATAAGGCCCATCATCTATTGTCCCAAAAAAAAATGATTTAATTTTTTTCACTAAAAATAACCATATTACACCTTTGATATCAAATAATGGGCTCTACACTAGCATCAATTAGTACAAGGATATGATTTACATGGAGGTAGTGCCATCAAAATTATGACACAACATGAACATAGTCATAAATTAGATCAAGGACTTTCAAATATACTAAATACCCAAGATTTAAATCTTAGATAATCATACAATTAGATTATGGTTATCATACCTCTCTAACCGAGTAGCTAATTAAGATAGCTCCCTCGGCTCTTCACTAGTCTCATGCATGTAACATATATTATAAGTGCTCATAACAAGTAATCCCAAAATTTCATGGACATACTCTTGTGTGATGGCCACCTCAATGGTATCCCCATCCACAATCCACCTAAAAGTGTTAGTGGTCCTATCTAATTTACCTATGAATATTTTGAAAATATCTATATAGATGGGAAAATAACACATCTACATGATACCTGCAAACCCTAATGTAAAAATATAGGCTTGATCTAAAACCAAAATTATATCTAGAATATACAACAACCAAATATCATGAATAATATTCCATAATCTACACCACCTATATAAAAAATAAAATAACAAAGCATAATAAGATTTTTATACAAAGATATGAAATAAAAACTAAAAAAAAATTAAAATGATATTTTTATTTTTCCAATTTTATCCATTTTTATACTACATCATTTAAACATATAGTTGCATTGGCCATGTTTAATATTTATATTACACTAGCCATATCTTTTAGTACCAAGAAATATAAATTTTATACTATAATATTCATACCATACAGTATCAGCTAACACATCAGTTAACTAGATCAACAATACCATATAGTATGTAGCACTTGTTCACCCTACTACATTGACCATTCCCTATGGTATCATCCAAGATCATATTTCAAACTACATTGAGAGGCCTTTGGGTTAGTAAGCCCTTAGAATTAATTGGGATAAGTTGTATTTTTAAACCAAAAAAAAAAAAACAAGTAGTGAAACCAAAGATAAAAAGGGTTGTTAAACTATAGGACAAGTAAGCTTCTCCGGACCACACAAATGCGTGACAAGCCCATGCAAAATGTTTTGTTAAGATGTGCCAGATACCAAAAAAAATACAAATGGAACCTAACCACACATGTCATATATGTGATCAAAAATAGCAAATATCCTTATCTTCCTAACACTAATAGACATACCCTATGGTATCATCTGGTTATCTAGTTATATATTTTGTTGCCCATATGATACAATATTTTTTATCACTTCATTTAACTATAATGGCCATACCTTATGATATCACTTTGGAGTTTATTATTCCCATTCCAAAATTTATCAACCTAGATGATATAGTTGTTGAGGGTGGTGATTTATGTATTTGACCCTAATAACTGACCTTGAACCTAGTTTTGGATTTTCTTTGACTACTTGTTATTTATCCTAATTTCAAATTCATTTTGATGTTTGGTGGGGAAAAAATCCACTACACAGATTTACTTCAGTGCCTATATTTCCTAATCTATTTAATTTTACAATAAAAAGATGAAATAAACAATAAATTCACTACTTAACAAAAGGGATATGTAAATATCTAAGTTATGCCACCTTAAAAAAATCCTCCTTATCCTAGATCCTTATGATCTCAAATTGATAAATTTGTTCTCACAAAGCTTTGGTTTGAAAAAATAGTGAAGACATAAATAAATAGTTTTTTATATTTATAATAAAAATTCAAGTTATTTTGCTTGAGATTTCATATTTAGACCATATATTGGTTTTTGTTTAATTTTAATGAACTAAAAAAAAGTCTTAGAATCCTAGTGAGATAGATAATTTTTAGGTGTTAACACATTTTTTTGCAATTTTTTTAATCTTATTTTTCAAATCCATATCTCCTTATTATCATGTGGTACCTTCCTTAACATATGATATACATAAAATTATCTAAAATTATAAATTTAAGTGAATCTATATATTTTTTCATTTTATTTATTTCAATTCTTTCAACATTTACTTTTAGTTATGCTTTTTAGTGTTTTTATGTTTCTTTCCCAATGGACCATCCCATGTTACACTATTATGAAATGTCAGTAGTATTAGGTGGGTCACATGTATACACATTATATTTATAATTTTTTCATTTATTAATAATATCTCTTGTAATAATTTTTTGATGAATTTATCTCCTTGAGTTCATGTCTTAAAGGGTGCATTGGGACTACAGTGGGATTGGCTCATGGTAATTTTCAGGATATGTTGAGATTTTATCCCATTACATGATCACTACTATCATTTTGACCTTTTTCAAGGCTATATATATATATATATATATATGTATATATATATATATATATATATATATATATATATATATATCAATTCCATATACTTCTTATCCATCACTTATAGCTTCCATATATCTTATGGTATTATCTTGAATGATACAATATGTTTTGTGTCTTTGTCCCTTATGTACTATATTGACCAACCCAATAAGTTCTAATTGTGTTTTCCTAGATATGTACTATATCAACCTAGATGATACCATATTAGTTTATTCAACATATTGAAACTATATTTGCTTGGATGATACCCTCAACTTAGAGTTTGGGGTTGGTTTTGAGTGTTGGAATATTATATATTAGGGTCATATTTCATTCCTAATAAATATTGTCACATTCATACACTCTAATTTCACTAATATTTCTTAAAAAATGAATCATTGGGGAGGGTTAGTTTTTTATAACCTTATCTTAGAGGTCTTGTCTTGTGGTGTCCTTGGAACTCAAAAGGATGAGTTAGTGGGATTTTTTAACTAATGATTTTTATGTATTCATCAAATTCTTTTACTTCTTCAACATATAACATTATATTGTAAATGTCTAATTTTATTAAGGGGTATATTTAAACATAGATGGTTTCACTCAAAGATAATTATTTACATCCCTAAAATACTTGTTTTATTTATGTAGTATATAAGACATTTATTTCATTGTGGATTTATATATTTATCCTTGCTTAGGCTCTTCCTTATACCAAATAAGTTGTTATATATAGAGGATTACATATCTTTCCATTAACAACATTAGGTTGCATAATCCTCCATTTAATTTACCTTTTAAACTTAATTATTTACAAACATCTAAACCATTATCTAATTTAATTTTAAACCCTTTACACATTTACTTTACTTACATATGTATAACTATAGTTGTAACCATTTACCTTTGTTTAACTCTAGATATGGATATATCCTTATGGCATAGACTTAGGCTTTCAAACACTTTTATCTTGAAGTTTGAGTTTTAGGTTTCCATATGCTAGATCTATGGATATCATTGGTTATTACCTAATCATCTAATTATATGCAGGATTTATTAGATTGACATTATTTAAGTCCTAATCTATCAAATGAAAGAGGATATTTGTAGCTTATATTAGCTTGTGCATATATAATATACTTGATATTTTAAATATTTATCATTTTATTAATGGTTTATTTTTCATGGGTTTTTCAACCCATCCTTTTCCCTAAGTACGTGTCCTTAGGAGTACACTATGAAATGACATGATCATTTTATGGTACTTTATGAAAGATGTTTACTTATTATTCCATCATAGATTCATTAATATTAGTTTAACATCATATAAGTTTATTTCCACATTTATTCTTTTTCTAATTTATATATAGTATTAATATCCACCTTATATTCCCAATGTATTATCTAGATCAATATGATTTATTTCCTATATGTTTACCCATATATTGTATTAGCTTGGTCAATAAAATCATGAGTCTACAAAAGCTTCCCAACTGTATTGACCTATAAAATAATTTAATCATAGATTTTTGGTATATTTTTGGGTTTGTAGCTATATATAGGGGTCATAATTATTATTTCTCACAACATGAAATACCCATATATTCTACATGCACTTACATTTGTACTCTCAAGTAGTAAAAAGAGGAGTTAGAGGTTAATTCTTATTCTTGGAAATTTAATATTTCTTATAGGTATTTAAATATAAATAGGAGCCATGTCGGGGAGGTGTCCCAAACCTTGGTTCCCCATCTAAGGATATTTATGTCTTCTTATTTCTATTTGAGGTCTTCATACAACAACAACTTTCTTAAATTTCCACTTGATCCAAGGGTAAATTGATGCTATGACAAGTCACTTCAATGTTAAATGTCACTATCCTTATTTTATTTGATTTATTTACTTAATAGATAAATTTTATGTTTATTTTTGTATAGTATATGCATGTTATTTATTCATGCATATGTTTCTTCTTACACCAAATAAGTTGGCCTATATATAGGTTATATAAGATTTCCATTCCATATTTAGTTCGTATATAAAACCCATTGCTTAATCATTGAACCAATTATTTATTACTTATTTTATTATTTAGAACTATATGGTATCTATGTTACCCTTGTTCTTTAGTTCCTTACATATTTTATCTTTGTTATATCCTTCATACACCAATTTTTACCATTAGTATATCATTTGATTTCTTTGGGATATTGTTATTTTCATACATTAAGGCATAATATTTGGAAACATATACCCTTGAAATTGAGTGTGTATTTCCCTCTACTATACATAGGCCCCTATCGAGTACCAACATTGTATCTTTTAACTATACACATGATCTATTATTATGGCATTTATTTTTATCCTAAATAAAAGATACAAATATAATTGGTATTGCTCATCCTAGCCCACACTTATAATCCCTATGAAACATATTTTTGTTCCCCTTAGTCTTAAAATTCATGCGACACCACCTATTGTTAATCAATCAAATATACATACATACCTAATACTTGTATAAGCATTATTAGATACTTAAGATAATGTTAGTCAACTAACATAGGGTTCTCATAGAGTTATTAATTTTACAAACACTAAAGCGTTATTAAAAGACCATTTGTCCATAGATATTTATCATTTTCCATAGTCTACATGAGTCATTATGATTAATATTGAATCATTCGGTTGTAAAGGTGATCTAAATAAACATCTTAGAGCCTTTCTTGTAACAAGTTTAGAATGTGTGTAATGATAAATTGTTGACAATTTTTTATACTATGAACCTTAAGGAATATGTATTTTTATGATTTTCCTAACTTACTCTATAAGTGATACATGCTTTCAATCCTTTGGATAAAAAACTCGTAGATCACTTATCTATTACTATTTGTGAGAAGCTGTATTACACTCAACTTAAAAAACCCAAGAAAGAACTTAATGATCCCATTAGTTATTGTGTTCTTTGGTATAATACTATACTTTGTAAAAATACAAATATTATGGATAAGACTTAATTTCTAGATATGTTAATGAAAAGTATCCATGATCATATAAATTAGTAAATTATTCTTAAATGCATCAAATATTTTAATAACATGTGATATAAAATTAAATAATTTGATGTCAAGATACTTTTCATGAAAAAGATAAATTAGTAAACCAACCCTCTAACATATTTCATGATAAAATTTCAATTAAATCCACCTTTAAAATCAAAAATTAAAATTTATAACAATGAAGCTAATACAATGATCAATTGAGTTTCATAACCTACTAACAGGTTTGTCCTTTCATATCTAAAAAGGAGGTATTTTATACAATTATCAAAACCTCCTCATAATGTGTTATACAAGTTACTCAAGTGAGATATCATTTCTCTCATTTTGTAAATAGATGTTGATATGATAAAATAAAAACTTATCAACTTTGATATAAATGCATATTATGATTGGTGTATATGCACATGACATTAAATTAATAAACCTTTGGTTTAAGACATAAGATACAAGAATTAATCAATAAATATAATGTTGATATCAATGTTTTAAGTTTATCTATAAATTATTATGTTGAAAAACCTAATGTTAAGCTTAATTTATTCTTTGATACATTATGGAAACATGTGGTACAAGAAAAAAATACTAATAATAAATTGTATATGACTTACAATATGAATACTCCTTGGTGAAAATATAATTTATGTACTTTTATTTAACTTTTATAGTTATCTTATACACTAAGGATAATTAGTGTGTTAACATGTCCAATTATGTATTTAATTCTTACGTAACTCACATGTTCCACCATCATTATATACCACCTTTAATGTAGACAATAAGACAAGATAATAATATATGTGATGTTTCTATACATTATATTCACCTCATTTGTATTTTAAACATATTGAAAATTAAGTGAATAATATGTAGTATTTAATTTATCATTCTACTTTTTATATTCTCATCTTTATCTTTTGTGTGATATGCTTTTTATAAATTACATGAGGAAGTTTTACACACCCATCCCCCCAAAATAAATTGTTTATAGTTTTTATCTCTATCTTATAAATTGTTACACCACTAATATTATTATCACTAAGGTTATGAAATTGAGAGTGTATCCTTTATCTTTAATTTATTAATTCTTAGTATTTACTTAGGTCAACATAATCAAAATTTAAGGATGTAACTCTTCCCATTTATGGGTATATATATGGATGAGCATGGATCTTCATAATCATCATAAGTTTCATTATTGAAATCATTTCCTTATTTATTATTTTTATTAGAGGATTCCCCCTCAAAGTAGATTATATATATATATTTTTTTTTTATTATTATAAATAATTATATTGATAAGAATATTGAAGCATTGATTTTGGCAAAAAAAGTTTTTAATGTTATATCTCTCAAACAGTGGTGAAATTTTATACACCTTTTTTAGTGAAGTTGGAGAATAGATTAAGGAGTCAAAAAAAACAATTGACCTTTGGTGAACATAATTGAGAAATTTATTATGAGTTTATAGTTTTTTATAAAACTACTCTATATGTATAATTATTTGAATTTTATTTTGATTTTAATAAAGGTCAAAAAATTGAGATAAGGTCCTTTCTTTGTATTTTGATTTTTGAGGCATTTTAAATTATAAAATTTGATGGTAAAATTTGGTCAATAATGGAAAATATGTTCATGATCGAAAACATGTTTTGATTATTTATAGTTACCACTCACACTAGATACTTTCCTCCAAGAATTCAAAATAAATATAGAGATAGAAACAAAACCAAATTAGTAACAATGAATTTTTAAATAAATTACTTTTATTCAAACACTAATCCTAATGATTATCTTTATTTTACACCACCTAAAATTGAAGGAAACATACTAAAGGGATGTGAAACATTGATCAATTTTATTGAGAAATTATTTTTACCCCATTTGAAACATATTTGGATGAGGGTTTAGATAGGTTAAACATGCTCTAATGTCTAAAATTAAGTCCCTAATTAGTATGCACCCTATATTCACTCATACATAGCCAAACCACCCTTGAGGGCACGTTAAAAATATGGAAATACATGTTTTTTATTTTATAAATGTAACCTCTTGGATAAGTCTCATGGAACAATATTTTAAACATTACAATATACCAAAAAATACAATGTTTGACATTGCCTCACTAAATCTAAAATCTAACTATTATAAATGGTGCCAATGGATAGTGAGTGACAATAAAGGGTAGGTGCTTAGTTGGGATGAATTTACTAAGGACTTATTATCACACTATTATCATCCATGAAAGGTAAGTTATTTCACTCAACTAATAAATTTGAAACAAATAGGACATGTAGATTAATATAATGCAAAGGATATGTGATTAGCAATATAGATTCTAGAAGAAAAAATTTATTAGATATTCCAATTTTATATAAATAGAATAAATGAATTAATTAAACATGATTTTTATTAGTTGGAATCATCTATAGTTAGTAAATAATTTTAAAAAGCACTACAAATTGAACAATGGAACTAGGATACAAGGAGATTCACACAAGGTAAAAATTCTAGATGGTCAAATATAAATAATATTAATACTATTGATATAAATATGGTTAAATATTTTAATACATGAAAAATTACCAAGATATCTCCTTAACAAGAGGTAGAAAAAATAAAAAGGGACTATGTTTACATTGAGATAGTAAATAGTCCAGAGGACATAAGTGTGCCAATGGTGAGAAAAGGATAATGATTATTGAGAATGAGGTTTTAGAGGAAGTATAATCAGGTATAGAGGAACCAACAATATAACATGAGAATATGCTTTCTAAGGAGGCATAACATAGTACTATCTCCCTACATGAATTAAATTGGATAGACATACCACTAACACTCAAAGTGGTGGGTTATATTAAGAGGAAGAAAGTAATAGTTTTAGTCAATACAGGGAGTACCCATAACTTCATTGAAATAAATTGGCTAATGAGATCAATTGATTTATGTATCTAGCCTCTTATTTTAAATTCATAACTGTAGATGGGAAAAAACTCTTTAGTGTAGGTAAATGTGACAAGATAGATCTCTCATTGGGGGATTATCAACTATATTAAAAAAAATTCCATACCTATTAGGGTAGAAGATGTAGTTTTGGGGGTGTAGTAGCTTAAACAACTAAGAATGATGTCTTTCAGTTTTAAAGACTTATTCATGGTTTTCATTATAAATGGAAAAAATTACAAAACTAGATGAAATCCCCACCAAGAGAAACTATTAGCTCTTATAGGATGGATAAATTTATTTATAAATGGAATAGTGGCACAACTACATTTTTTAGAAGCACATGATGTAGTAAATTAGGACCCACAAAATCTTCAAAAGATTATTTTACAACATCAAAAATTATATAAAGAAACAAAGGGCCTTTCTTGAGTCATATATCATGATCATAAAATTAAATTGAATCCAAGAGGTATCCCTCCTATCATTATACCTTACCACTATCCCTATGAATAAAATTCATAACTTTAAAAATTAGTGAAGGAAATACTAGCCTTGGGCATTGTTCATCCCATAAAAACTAATTTTTGATCTCTAGTGGTTATGTTTAGGAAAAGGATGAGTCATGATAATTTTACAAGATTATGTTGAATTAAATAATATCACCGTCAATTATAATTTTCATATTCCTATCATTAATGAATTATAAGATGAATTAAATGGTGTTATTTTCTCTACTAAGTTAACTTTGCATTCAGAGTATCATTAAATTCAAGTAAAGAAAGAGGATGTAAATAAGACTTCATTCAAGACACATGAAAGTTAATTATTAATTATTATTTATTAAATTTGATATTATTAATACTCCATATATTTTTCAAAGCCTCATGAATTTAATTTTCTACCCGTTTATTCATACGTTTGCATTGATGTCCTTTGATGACATATTAATCTACAATAAAACATTTTAGGAACAATTTTAGTATGTATAAATGATAATAAGGGTATTTTAATACCATAAAATTTATGCAAATAAATATAAGTGTGCCTTTAGGGTGAAGTAAATGGAGAAATTGGGACATGTGGTGTCATATGAAGATGTTAAAGTGGACCCTAAGAAAATATTATATGTCAAAGATTAGCTAAAACCTTAAAATATCAAAGGTTTAATATAATTATTAAGTATAATAACCTATTACATAATATTTTATTGTAACTATTCTTGAAAAGCATCACTCCTAACAACATTATTGAAGAAGTATTAATTTTCATCATCAAACTTATCCACCTAATCATGAAAAATTTTAAATAAGCTTTTACTTCCATGTTTTTTATAGATACCCTACACTTATCTAAAACATTTTTTATAGAATGTGATGCTTATATACATGGCATTAGGGAAATACTAATGCAAGAAGGATGTCCCTTAGCATTTTAGACTCAAAAATAGAAAGGATAAAACTTTGTAAGGCCCACATATGAGAAATAAATGTTATAAATCATTAATGTAGTAAAATAATGGGGATATTATCACATGGGAAGGAATTTAAAATTTAAGACAAATCATGAGGAGTCTCAATTATTTTAAGGATAATTTAATTTCTTCATAGGAAAAATAAATTGGTTAGAAAGATGTTAGGATGACTTTAAAATTATTTAAAAAAAAGGAAAGGACAATATTGTAGATGATTCACTTTATCAATAGGAAGTAGACAAAGCAAAAATTTATGTTCTTTATTTATTATAATTTGAATGGGTAGAAACAACATGGGTAGAGTGGCAAAAAGACACTCCCACTAGGAAACTCATATACCAAATGAAAGAGAACCCATTTTCTATAGATAAGTATGTTTAGAAATGAAAATCCTTATGGTAAAAATATAGAATATTTTACATATATATTCATATTTTAAATATATTATCTTATCCCAAACATTTATCACCCGTAAAAGCATAATCTAGGTTCTGAAAGACTTTTTTTTTTGGGATGGCCTTATGGGGGATACACACAAATTTCTAGAAATTTTTTTGATATGTCAAAAAATAAAGGATAAATTATTAATACCCTAAGTGTCCTACAACCATTTTCCATTCCATTAAAATTTTGGGAATAAATAGAATGGAATTCAATACAATCCTACCTAAATAAAAAAAATTGGATGTGAAATTAGTGGTTATGAATCAAATCACTAAGTATATAAATTAATGTGGGATTTCTCATCCATTTTAAGATAATACAATTTAAAAATTATTCACAAAAAGGTTAAAAAAACTCCATGGCATTCCTAAAATCATTATAAGTGATCATGATCCTATATTCATTAGCATATTTTTGACTAAACTATTTTCCACATGGAGTATAAAACTTTCCCTTAGTTTATCTTATCATCCAAAATCAAATATCCCAACTAAAATTATGATTAAATGTATCTAAGGATATCTACATTGCATTGTCTTAGAAACACAAGGACAATCATCAAAGTGTATTTCATATGTTGAATGGTTGTATAACATGACATTTAACATAGTGACAAATATGACACCATTTGAGGCACTATATGGCTATGCACTAATTTATACTATAGTGTCATCCCAAATCCCATGTAGCTGAGGATCACCTTCAATGCTAAAATAAAATTCTTTAAGTCCTTAAGGATAATTTAGTTGTGGCTCAAAATAGTATGATATAACAAGTTAATCAACACCACAGTGAGAGGAATTTTTTGGAAGGAAATTTGGTGTTCCTTCACTTGATATCCTATAAATAAAGGTCACTTAAAAAACATAATAAAATCAAGATCACACCAAAATTTTATGGGCCCTATAAGGTTATGCATAGGATCATAATTTTCACTTGTAATTTTGAAATTCCACCTTGTTAAGAAAATCATCATATATTGCATGTTTCATGCTTAAAGAAATTAATTGGTTGTTCTAGTTTGGATTTTATTGAGTTACATGAGCAAGGAAAGTTCATTATATAACCTAAGGCTGTTATATAGACAAGAGTGAATAAATTACACAACTACACCATTTGTAAATTTATCATAAAATGGAATAATTTTCCCATTCAACATGTAACATGGGTTGATAAACAATTCACGTAAAAACATCTTAAGTTGTTAAGCATTGAATTAAATTCATTTATGATGAGGAAGGGAATGTTACACCTCTAACATTATGAGTAATAAGGTTATGGAATGAATAGCGCAAAATTTATATTTAATTTATTAACTCTTCATATTTAGTTAGGAAAACATAATTAGAATAAATGAGTGTGACCTTCCAAATTATATTTTTGACTCTTCCCAATTATGGGTATATATATAGTTCAACATGACTCTACATAATCATCGTAAGTTTAATTATTAAATTCATTTATTTGTTTATTATGATTATTGGAGGTTTAAACACTAAATTGGATTATATTTTAGTGTTTTTTCTATTATTATAAATAAATATCCTAATATAAATATTATATGCACCATATATTCTACATACAAACTACATTTTTTGAGCATTTTTTTAAACTGCATGTTTTTTCATATTCTACACAACCATGCATTCAATCATATTTGAATGAAATGTTTTACCCCACCTTGTTAAGGTTACCTAACATGGACTTGTAGCTAAGACCCTATTGATGACATTTTTTCTCTTTCCACATGGTACCTTTATAGAAAGACTCCTTATGAATTTGAACATGTTATTAAATTTGTGGATTTTGGGAAACTATGGAAACACATTCCTTATATCCTTATAATTTTAAACACTTGAACATTTTTATTTTTACTTTTGATTTATGGCATATATAACTTCAATCAATTTCTATGTTTGAAGTAGTGGATTTTGGGCCACTCATAGAAAGACTTTTTTGTATTATTATGATTTTATTTTCCATATTTAATAGTCACTAGTTATTTTAATCCACCATCTTCACTTGTGTAATTATTTAAAGACATGTGAAGCCTCTTTATGTGAACCTCATTGCATTTGTAATAAATATTCTATTTATTTTCTATAAATAATCACCATTGTGTACATGTGTGTTTAGTTTCTTTGCATGTATATGATATTATTATTAGCCAATTTTATTTATGGATCTCATATGAGGGTCATAATATGTCTCATTTTTTATGGAATTTAGTATTTTACTCTTATATTATTTTGACACCTTCTTTAAAATTATAATTTTTTGTATATTGTGAGAGACATCTAGCATCTCTAAAATTTGTTAGCATTACCCACTTGTAGCCATTTTTCATGGTTTAAAAATTACCATAAAATTTAGGTTTTTTGAGTAGTGTGTTCATACCAATCATTAAAATATCATATGTTTTCCCCTAAACATTATATTTTTTACTACACATCATCATTTGATTATAGTCATTAAAATATCATAAGTTTTTCTCTAAACATTCTCTTTTTTACTACACATCATCATTTGACTGTTAATCAACCCACCTTGTAGTTTTATGAATCTCACCACTATTTTATAACATCACCTACTTAAGTAATTTTCCATCATCTCATAAGATATATTGATTTATATCAAATCTTCCACATAATTATACATTAAGGTGGTATGGGTGTGTAATGATTCCTCATGTCCTTTCTATCTAATTTCTTGAGACCAATATTTCTTTTGAGTGAGCCTCATACTTAACACCAATTCCTAGTTTGACTTTAAAGTTGTAAAATATCGAAATTGATATATTCTATAAAAATGGATTGGAATAAATATGGACACTTGTGAATGCATTATATTTTATTAGTTATTTTACATAGGCACCTCATCGAGATCAGTTATTAAGAGGTGCTTTCTAAGGATTTGAGACTCCTTTTTTCATCGACCTCTCTAAGTTACACTTAATTGGGGGGTTGGGGTGTTAATATTAATTTTTGACCTTTAGTTAAATTTAAATATGTATTTATATTTCCAACTAAGTATATAAGTGTTTTCACATGTCTAAGTATGCATTTAATGCTTGCGTATCTCACAAGTGCCATCATAATTAGATGCAACCTTTAATCTAGTGAATAGGATAAGATAAACAAAAGTGTGACATTTTTATATATTCTATTCTCCTCTATTTTTTAAAAATACACTAATAATTGAGTGACCATTCTATAATATATTTTTTATAATTTTTATTCTCCTCTTCTCATCTCTCTCTTACATGAGATATGCATTGGTTTTTATTTCACCCTAGATAAACTAGATCTTAATACTCCTTTGAATTCCTATGCTCTTATAATGAATGAGCATCATATAGATGATATTATTTTTACAATTTCAATCACACCTATAAAATGGCCTAAAATCACATTTGATGAGAATGATATTGTTGATGATGATTCTATCCATGCACGTTTGTTCATACATGATTTCATTGACTCAAATCCTATAAATAATTTTATGGTGGATAATAGGTCAAGTTAAAACATATGCAATATGTCATTGCTTAATAGTCCCATTACACACATATAGACTTTATTAACACAATAAATACAATCAAATATTTCAATGGAAAACAATAAAACTCTCTTTATGGAATTAAGTTACCACTTGTGGTGGAGTCTATAATAACTTATTTATTTCTTTTTCACAACATGGGTGTTTTTAAATGTTATTAGGATGTCCATGGATAATTAAAATATGTAAAATCCTATATTCTATACATTTATGCTTGGAGTATATTTATATAAAATGATTGGTTATGATTTTGGGTATTATTATTTTATATTATTTTTTATTTAGATTATCTAAACAAGGGAAAACTTTTGAATACTAAGATTGTGTAAACTATGTATAAATTACATTGCTCTAAATGTAAAATTTAAATTAAGATTGATTTTTTGAGATTTATATTTATATAAATGACTAAAAATACAAGGTACTTAGATTGTTTTAATTTTTATTTAGTCTATGATTATGTACAATCATCAAAAGTTACTTAAAATTGATTTGTATTCACTCAAATAAAGAGAATGATTTATATAACCTACTTACATAGATTAAATAATGCATATATGATTATGAAAAGTGTATTTGTCTAATTATTACTAGAAAATTCCTTTGTCATTCTATGGACCTATTCCATCCTTGGTGACTACACCTACCTTTTATGGTTTTTCCTATGTAATTTAAAAGGTTTGGTCTTATGCATAGATCTAGAATTTTATCCTTCAATTAAATATTTGTGTGATTAATAAGAATTTTATATAATGTATGAAACATTATGTGATATTTAAAACTCAATGACTTGTTATTTTGATCTTAAACTAGTATTCAAACTTTTTTGTAATTGTTCCTTTGAGGGTTTTTTAGATTTGTATGTTGTAGGACAATGCCTAAAGGATATGTAGATATATTATTCAATGTGAAAATATATTTATAGGGGAATTTTAGATAGGATTATGATTAGGATTTAAGTGTATATATAGAGAATATTTGGGTGATTTACATCTCTAACTAACATGAAAAATGTGTGCATTGAACCCAAGAAAGGGTTTAAATTTTTTTAAAAAAAGGATAATTTGGGACACCTTAATTTAAGTCAAATGATACTAGTAACAAGTATTATTTGATTATTTGTATAATTGTCCAATATGGATAATAAAAATATATGGAGAACAATGACAATTTCCTTAGGATGATAAACATTTTAGTCACAAAATAGGGACATAATGTGTGTGAATGAATAAAACAAAAAAGGTTGGGACCATAATTAAGTGAATGGCTAGTAGAGTGTATGAGAAAGATTCAATTTTTAATGCACAACTCATATATGTTAAATGACTATAAAATAACATTGGCAAGTGTCTGATACCAAATTTATGTGTTTCAAAATTCCCCCTTTTAGTCTAGCATTAAATGTTCTATATTAAAAATATAATGCAAGAATTTTGGTAACTGAGTGTAACCAATTATGTGTCTTCAAGTATGTCCTAAGTATTAAAAATGCTCCCTTTTAGTCTAGAATTAAATGTTCTAGATTAAAAATATAATGTAACAATTTTGGTAACTAAGTTTAATGAATTTTGTGTATTCATGTATTTCTTAAATATTAAACATGCTCCATGAAAAACCAATAATGAAACATACATCAATTTATGTCCAACTTATGATAAAAAAATCTAAAGTAATTGTAAGAACATTTTTGTTGGGTACTAGGATAATGTTCTATATATTTTTTTTAATTATTTAATTTATATATTTGTTCATCTAGGTCATTCTTATGAAAATTTTATTAAATGATTCCTTCCCTTATGTTCTCTAATGAAATTAAATGAAAAATAAAATAATTTTGTCAAAATTCAAACTTACTTGGTAATTAAACACAATCAAGTCATTTCAATGCTAATTCATAATATCATTCATGTAAATGTTTTAATGGTAATTCCATGTACATAATCATTAATCTTTAATCCATTTGTGAGATTAATTTCAAAGTTAACCATTTTTTCATTATGTGCTAATGTAAATTCGATTACATGTCTTCATATATAAATTGTGTTACACATTTAATACTAGAATCAAAGTATGTGTTCACTTGAAGCTATTTAACCAAAAAACATTTTAATATGACTTTCCTCATGAAATTTATAGATTTTTTATATCAATTATACCCTCATTATTTATATTTACACTTATTTGTATAACTAAAAGTAAACCTTTAATGTAAATGGATAAATATAATAATTGAAACCAAATCATTCTTTTATTTCAAGGAAAAATGTAACAATGTATATGCATGTACTAAGTAAGAAAATTAATATTTCATATTTATTTTAGTCTGATATTTCAAATCCAACATAATATAAAAACTAGAATCAATCTCATAGTCATAACTTAATAATACTTATAATGTTTAAAACATCATTAGTAATAGATTATTTCATATTTATAAGTAATAGGAAAACATTCAATAATTATAGTCACCTATACAAAATAGTCATATTAAAAAAATTATTCATAAATAAATCCTCATGAGATATGAATATCATTACTATGGCTATAACACTATATAAGAAAAGAAGAGGGAGAGTATTATTGGATGGATTTTCCTTCAACAAAAGAGTTTTTTTGATCCCCTACACACCTCTCATAGATTTACAATGGCCATAACCTTGTAATAAATTACTATATTTATATAACTGATAGATCAATAGATAATCCATGTGGATATAAAAATTTAGTATGCATCTCCCCACAACAATGTAGTATAGAATGATTTAACATTACTAAGGTGTAATAAAAATTGTGTATGGTTATATGACTTATGTAAAAAATATGTGACCCATGAATGCATTATAACTATAATAATAGGGAATTATTGATAATTGGAGTCATTGAATATTTCTTAGTAACCCTGCAAAAAACTCCAATCCTTCTATAAAAAGTTACCAATGGTCATGACACAAATCATTAGGTTAACAAATATTAATATAGAATCTTAATCTCAACAATCATAAGATATTATTGAGAAGTTTTAGATAATTCAAAGGAATTTCATATGGATTGGGGTGGAATATGAAAATATTATTTCCCTCATCATTTGGGATAAAGTCTATAGACCTAAACTACAAGGAGGTTTTGGGATTAGAAAAATTCACCTAATCAACAAAGCCTTCCTAACTAAGATTAGGTGGAATTTATTGAGTAGTATTAAAGACTAGGGTAACATTATGAGGGCCAAGTAGCTCTATAATAATAACCCTAATGATTTCCTTCACAATAATGGTGTCCCTAAAGGTTTGATGATTTGGAATAATGTGTTAAAAAGTAGAACCTTACTGATGTAGGGTATTAAGTGGACGTTGGGGGATGGCAGATCTATCAAATTTTGGGAATATATTTTTATAAATGGAACCCATCTTTATAATATCCAAAACCTCTAAATACTTTATGATAGGTCCATTTCTTAATTTGGGATGTTGGTTGTTGATTATCTTCTTCCTCGAAATAGTGGCTAGAAATAGTTGTTAGACTATTTTCAAGACCAAAATTACCTTCTTTTGATTGTTGAGGAGTTATAGATATATATTTGAGGATGCAAGATTCCTATATTCCCCTCAAAGGACAAATTTTTATGGGCAAAGGACAAATGGAAGCTTTTATAGTTATATCTACTTACAATCTACTCTTAGAGTCTAATGAGGAATCTAAATTTTAGACAAGGGTTTGGAATCACAACCATATTCCTAAGATCAATCATTTATAAGGGATTTCTATACATATTAATATCCTTATCATGGATAATATTTAAATTAGAGGCTTCCAAATACCTAACCATTTTTCACTCTACATGAAGGAGGAAGAATTAGTTTCCCACCTTTTTCTACATTATGAATTATCCTAGGAGGTCTAGAGCTTTGCTATGTAGAATCTTAGAGTCTCATAGAGCATGAATATTAATCTCTCTATTTTCATGAGGTGCTAGTTTTCCCCATTTATTCATCCCATATGCAAAGAGATATGGGCTTAGATCCCCTATCCTAGCCTAACAACTCTAAAAGGAATAAAACAATAAGGTATTTAGAGACAAATAAAAATATTATAAGGAGCTCTTCTGTATGTTTGCTAAACTTTTTAAAAAATATATTTATAAAAGTAGTTTTAAAGATATTGAATTTCCTCCGGTTAAGCTTAAATCTAGTATTTTTGATCAGTGGAGTGACTTGACTCACATTTGTAGAATTGATAATTCTAAGAGGATTTCTCACACCACTACCAAGTGGGCTCCCCTTACTAATGGTTGTAAAAATATCAATTTTGATGGGGATACCAAAGGTAACCCAGGTCAGGCTAGTGGGGGTGGAGTCCTGAGATCTGATAAGGGGGAGCTTATAGATGCCTATGCTAGAGGTCTGGGGGATAATTCTAATAATGTTGTTGAGACTATGACCCTCTTTTAGGGTCTTAAAGTGGCTCTTGTTATTGGCATTAAAACCCTCCTAATTAAAGGTGATTCCAAGTTATCATTGTTGTTATTAAGGAGAAAGATAGGGTGGGCTAGTAGATTACTAATATCATACATGATATAAAGAACCTCCTTTTTGGATTTGATGGATTTGAGGTTAAGCATATCTATATGGAGGGAAACTAAGTGACAAATGATATGGCTAATATGGGAATAAACCTCTTCCCTTTAAGGTGCTAGAGGAATATTAATAATCTACCTATAAATGTTAGAGATCATCTTTAAATAGAGGCCCAACATTATTTAGCTTGATGATCCTTTTAAAGTGATATTATTTAGAATATATTTTCATATATATTCTAATTAGTGGATTCATGATCAATATTTGCTATCAAAAGGGGCAAAAAGATGTTGTCATCATTATGGATAAGATGACATATGATTACCCCTTAAGAGGTACAAATTGCCACATCAGCAAAAGATATATCATCAAAATCTTATGATAGTTTCTTAGTTGGCCCATGAGGCCATTTCAAATCCCAATAGTGTATTCCCAAATTGACAACCTGCACAAACTTCATTATGCCTATAATTATTAATTGATTAGAGAGAGTGATTTGAAGGATGATCTTGGGTATTTTAGTGGCCTCAAGAGCTAGTTTAATGATGATAGCCAAATCATCATTTATATAGAATTTTGCAATAATATGCATTATCTTTGGGTGTTAAGGTTTATTTTGTGTGATCTTTCCCTCAAAATTATGAAGAATTTGACTATGGGTGTAGATAAAGTCTAAACCAAACCCTTATCCTATGCAAGACTTAAGGTTGATTCCATGTTTTGGGGTATTTTTTATGAGGGTGGCATTAATTTACTCCTAAAATACCTTAATGGCTTTGATGAAAATCTATCGAACTAGTTTACTATGTCTTTGATGAAAATCTATCAGTCTAGTTTACTATGTCTTTAATGGCTTCAATGAAAATCTATCAGTCTAGTTTGAAGTGAGTAAAGAAACTATAACTAAGGCTATGAGTTTGAGATGTGAAGGTAAAAGGATGGAGAAACAAAGTAAAGTTTATGACACTAAAGGCATAAAGAGATCCTTTAGAGAGGGTGAGTCACCAGTTTGCCTACAAGGTGGCTTCAATAGGGATAGCCTCATTAACCCCTCAAATAAATTTTTTCCATCTTATCATGAAATAAATCACCTTGGAGGGTAGGTTCAAGTTCTAATACCACTATAATTTTTCTTTATTAAATAATTTTCATCATAAGGTGCTAATTAATTTCATGTTCTATCTCTTGTCATCTCTAGAGTCTTCTATGAAAATTGCTAAGAATTTGTATGAGAGTAACCCTATTATTATTATTTTCAAACTTCACCAAGGCCTAATTCTCTACCTTAATCATTTCTAGCTAGACCTCTATTAACCTAAACCCATAAAATCCTACCTAGCTGAATAAGATAATGATAATGAGTTAGAAAATAACATCCCCTTGAGAATTAGGTTTGGTAGCCCTAGTAAAAGTAAGGCCACTAGCCCTTTTGTGAAATATTCCTTGAGCCCTTTTGGGTCTTCCCATATCACTAAATGTCTAGTTGATGATAGTCCTAATTTTTACACCCACAATAAGAAAGGATCTAAGACCCCACTTGATTCCCAAAAAAATAACCCTTCTCCACAAGGCCCCTCTATTTTGGCCCCTTTGGGTGGTGCAACTAAGTCCCCTAGCCAATCACAAAAGGTAGCGGTTGAGGGTTTATGTGATTTTAAGAATAGCCCTTCCTATTTGGAAAAAAAAATAGGAAATGAAATACTTGTGAACACTCTATGCCCAAGAAGTTGAGAAAGATGAAAGCCAATAATTTTTTTGGTGTTAAAAAGCCAACAAAGTCAATTGTGGATAAGGGGCACACTGAGCTTTAGGAGCAAGGGGATGATATTATTGAGAAGTATAAGGTTAAATAGGTCCAATGGAGTACTATAAAGAGGATGATCATTTGAAGGTCATGTATATTTGTTAGTGGTAGGACCCCAGTGCTAAATATTGTAGACTATTCTTCAACCTCTGATCCAAAAGATGAGGTGGAAATCATGGAGGTCAAATCAAATCCTGATCAATCAATGGAATAGGAGAGTCCTAGATTGTTTTAGTAGTTAAACAACTCATTTTATGACATTGAAAAGGAAGACACCAAGATATTAGAAACCCCTAAGAAAAAAATTACTAGTGAAAGGAATTATGACAATTATATTTAGTTCAAGAAGGACTTAGAGGATGTAAAGAGTGGGTTGTTATCTTTAGAGAATAAAATGAAGGTGATTTATACCATTTACTCTAAAGTGATTCATTAGGATGCTACTTCATTGGATGTATTATAAGATGCTAAGGGTGAGAAGGTAGACAAGGATGGCAAGTCTGCTAGTAAGGAGGAACTCTTGTGTTTCCTCATGGAAGATTGGAATGTTATGCACAAATAGTGTTGGTTTTTACTACTATTTTTCATATTGGGTATTTTAATGCTTTCCTATTAGTTTTTTTTATCTACTATTATTTTATTGTTCATGGCCACTGGCCTATTTTGTTTCCCTTAGGGCCTTTTGTAATAAGGATCATAAAATACATCAATTACATCAATTTGAAAATACATCAATTTGTAATAGGGCCTTTTGTTTCCTGTAGGGCCTTTTGTTTCCCTTAGGCCCTTTTATTATTAGTGATGATTACATCAATTTGAAAATACATCAGTTATGATATCCATCTATTATGTCAAAAAAAAATGTCATAACTGATGTATTTTCAAATTAATGTATTTTCAAATTGAATCTACTATTATTTTATTGTTCATGGCCACTAGCCTATTTTGTTTCCCTTAGGGCCTTTTGTAATAGGGATCTACGCCCTTATTTATAAATTACCAATATCAAAAACAATCATAAGATGATATTATCTTAATAATATATAATTTTAATTATGTCTCAATGTTATTTCCAAAACAAGGGTTTATACATACTATGAATGTAGCATATCTCTAGTCTAAGACACGACCCAAGAAAATAATTTGAGTCGTAAAACCATGTTTTACCACAAGGTTTCTAACTTTCAATTTTGATTCAATGTCCAATTTTTTTTATTACTTGATGAAAATAGTTTTAGAATTCATTATATAAGGTTTCCTCTCCCAATTTAGGATCCTTCTAGATAATTTTTTTTTTATCATCTGATGTGTCTTTATAATGTTATAAATATTTATCTTATACATATATTTTAAAATTGGTCTTAAATATTGGGGCACCTAGTTCTATTATTTATTATTATAGGTAATAACTCATTTGTTTGAGATATAATGAAAATTAAACAAGGGTGAATTATACTTGAATTGAAATCTTAGTTTCCAACCTAGGGTTATTTAATTATAATTACTCTAAATTGTCATCATCTCAAAGAGTATTCAAATACATATCAAGGTTTAACTATAAAAATAAATAATTAAGTTCAATAAGGACTCATTAATTAAAAGGATGAATTAAAATTGAGTCAAAGTCTCAACATTTCTTATGCAATACAAATAATATTCATCACAAAATCAAAATCCAAAGTTTTACTTAACATCCCAAAGGTCTAATGTATACTATTATGCTACCTTCATTCCATAAATTGTTTATGAAAAAAGAAATTAAGTTTTTTGACAAACCATAATTAAGCAAAGTAATAATCAAATCAAGGTGTGTGTGTGTGTGTGTGTGTGTGTGTGTGTGTGTGTGTGTGTGTGTGTGTGTGTGTGTGTGTGTGTGTGTGTGTGTGTGTGTGTGTGTGTGTGTGTGTGTGTGTGTGTGTGTGTGTGTGTGTGTGTGTATCAACATATCTTTTAAGTGTCCCATAGAACTTATGAGATATATTATTATGGGTTACCAAATGAGGATTGGTAAAACCATTCACATATGGTTTAATAGGTTTAGTGTTAAAGATAAAATCCTGATAATACACACATTGATGCATCTAGCATAATCAAACATATGTATAAATTTTTAGAAACAACACACATTAGTGCAAAATTTAAATAGTCATTTTTTTTGGATTTATTTATGATCATAATCCTAAATCAAATTTAACATAAATTTAAATGAAACAAGTATTTTTATTCTATATCAGAATGAAAAATAATTTTTTTACTATATTCAAAGTAATAAAAAATCTATAGTCAAATATATTTAACTTCATACTCAATTAAATTTCTATTTTTGCATGATGCTTAAAGTTTTACAACAAATATCTCAACCTAATATTTAACTCTAAATATATGTTTATATACATGGTATATGGTTTTTATAGGTATATAAAAATATAAGGTCACATACATAACACCTCATTTATGTTTAGTTTCCCCATACTTTAAATGTCTAAAATGTAAATCATGACATGGTAGTCTCTGTAATGAATACATATTTCATAAAATTGTATTTCAATTAATACAATGATCATAAGTCAACCTATGATTATGGATTTCAAAAAGTGGTTCTCAGATAAAATAGTATTCCTAAAAACTATTTCTATATAATTCAAAATATATTTTCATTATGATTAAACAACTTAGAGTGAGATTTCAAGTTATAAAGATTTTTTTACAATAGAAGTTGTTGCATTTGTATTGAATCAAAATTAGTGTTTAACTCCTAAGTTAATTTGATTTTTTGACTTGTTAATTTTAAATTAATTTCATTTAAGGAAGAGTATGACTATAGTTCCCATGCCCTACTATTTATGACCATAACCTAAAATCCTAAGTTTTAAGATGTAATCATTATTTCAATTCACTTAATTTTAATAATGTCAATCATATAAGACAATCAATACATATTGAATGATTTTCTCAATTATAATATATAAAAATACTTTATAATTATTCATCCTACTAACCACGTTAATTATCCATAAAACTTTATAATTATTATGGAATGAAAAAAAACAAGTCACTATAGTGATTCATTATTACTTACATGATTCAATATATACTTGTATGGAGTTATATCTCCATTAGTGCTTGTTATACATCATACACCTAATCAAAGTACTTAAGCATGTTATTACATTAGAACAAAATAATTATACTATGGCCATAATATTTACCATTATAATTAATAGTTCATTAAAAAAAATATTAACATATCACTTATAATGGACTTTTTCTCATTAATCTAGGTCTTACTTTTCTTGTTTAAACTTTGTGGTTATTGGATCCCTATAAAACTAACTTATTTTACCTTATATAATAAATAATAATAATATATTTTGTTAACCAAATTGATTAGTATGTCATACACATATTCCATATGTATTAGTCATTAATGTTTAGATATTTTAATCATATTAACACATTGATGTACGTTTGAACAACAAGTTATATTATATGAATGAAATAATATAAAATATAATATAATGGGTTTGTTTAATGTAATAATTTAATGTGGAAAGAGAGCTTGGAATTATATAACACTATATTTTTATCATTTTATAAATTTAATATTAACATGCTTCATGAGATATCCACATTAAAAAAATTTCTATAAATTAATAATATAAAATATAAAATTCCAAAGATAAAAATTTTATTCACTTTGGACATTTTGTTTTTTATACTATCCTATCCATACATTATACTCTCTCTCTCTCTCTCTCTCTCTCTCTCTCTCTCTCTCTCTCTCTCTCTCTCTCTCTCTCTCTCTCTCTCTCTCTCTCTCTACACACACACACACACACACACACAAATATAGTTATATTTTGGAATAAAATTAATAAATGCATATGAATATAGAAAATGTGTATATATATTTAGAACAAACAAAAGCCCTATAATTATATTTATCATTTCTCCTTCTGATTATTCTATAAATAAATTTTAAAATGTACATATAAAATACAAAATTAAAATTATAAGATGAAAAATGATTTTGTAGTCACTCAAAACATTATTAGTTTTTTTTAGGTATTTTTTAATCTAGGGCCCATATTGGTTTGATCTTAGGATGGATAACGATTCTTATTCTTAGAAGGAATAGTGTTTTTCAAACCCTAGTTAACTTTTACACTCTATTATTAGATTTGATTAATAAATTTATTTTTAATCCTTATTAATTAGAAATGAAAATTTTCATATAAGCTTATTTAAGGTTCCTAATTAAAATTTATTGGCCACTCCCTATGAGATGTTGAAATGAAATTTATAAGATGCCTTAAATTAAAATTAGTGCATCATTTTATGACCTTAGATGACTTACATGATAATAATGAAATTATAATAAATCCTATAGTATTATTTTGTTTGAAATAAACATTGAAAGCACATAGGCAACTTCATCCTTAGCAACCATGTGTCCTAGTGTGAGTTCAAGCATTGGCATTTTCTAAATTAATGTTAAACTTAATTAAGTAATTTTTATACATTAGTTTTTGTAAAAATATCAATTATTAAATAAAATTAAAATATATTAAATCACTTTAACTCCTTTTAAAATAAAATAACTAACATTTTAGGGTTTCACTACCCCTTTCTACTTAATAAACTATTTTTGGAATTGAAAGAAAATAAATACTAAAATTTGAAATTTTATAAATATTAAAATTATATTATATTTAATTTAGATGTGAAATATAAATTTAGAAATTGAATAAATATTGTGCCTAATGGTTGAAATTAATCTGGGATGAGAATACTTTCTCATAGGAAAAATTTAGTACCTTTTTATATTATTAAAGTTTATTTGGATTGCAATTAAATTAAATAGCCTAAGATAAATTTATCAAATATAATGTTTAAAACATATTTTAAATGGATAAAATGTATGATTTTAGTAAGTAAATGTATTTATTATTCTAAATATCAATTAAAATTAGATTTTTTTAAATCAATTTTACTAAGGGAAATTGTTAGGAAACTCTCAAGTTGTCAAAACCATCTCAAAATGATAGGTTAACTTTCCTTTCAATCATGCATAAAAGTTACTCAATAATATAAACACACTCTCTAAAAATTAGTAAATATGTAAAAACTATCATAAAAAATATTGCCTCTCTCTTGAATTTATTCATGTACATTTTTGAACCCATTTTGTAAGATAAACTAGAGTGAATTTAATGTTTTGAAATTGTTATTTAATTCATTGGTTTTTTGTGTTACCTTCCTAGATAAAATGTAGAGGTGAATTAATTATGTTATTATTATATTAAATATAATTTAGAATCATTAAATTATTCTAATAACTTTCTCAAGTGACTACTTTAGACATTGTGTCTCTAACCCTTTTCCTATTGTTTTAGATCATTATTACATTTTCTCATGTTTAATAGGTCATAGACTAGTCGATGGCTAGTAGATAATATTTCTATTATAGAAAAGGATTTTAGAACCCTCTTTAATAATTAAATACCTCAATGTAACTATTTTAGATATTGGTTTCATTTCTTTTAAGAGGTTATGAGGGAGTAGTGGAGTAAGGCAAACTCTTTTTACCCTATGTCAGACTTAGATAGTCTATCAAACATTATTTTACATACTAGGGAATATTATATTTACCAGTAGTAGCATCTAACTTTGCATGGGAAATTAATTGGTTTCAATGTTACTTGCAAGGGAAAATTTTATACAACATAGTCATAAGACTAAGTGGAAAAGGTTAGATTCCTCCACAATAGATATAACACTCATTTTGGTAATGTGTGAACATAAACCATAAAAAATTATGCATATGAATGTGTTCATATATATATATGAAGATCTATAAGTTAGCATAAGAACTAGTTTCTAATCTTAGGTTGGCATTCCTTGTGTGTTTAGTATCCTTTCCTATTTCTAACTTTAGATAATGTAAATTTAAATAGTATGTATGAATATCATTATGTTATTTATGTGGTGAATTAAGTTTTATCTCTATTAACTGATCTTGGAAACTTGGATTTATCTTATTTAACCTTGTTGTTGATGTATAAACTCTCAAGAGATGGAGGTTCTCTAGCTAGAATTAGATTAGGGTTGTTGAAAATTATAAATAAAATTACGTATAAATAATATAGACTACTATATCATTTTTATAAACTCATATGTTCTATTTTGACATAGTACGCTTGGTATTATCATAATGACATGATGATGTAGAGACATGTTAAGAAAAGGAATGTTGAGAGTAGTAGTTTAGTTTTGGGTGTTTATGTATAAAGTTTATAGAATATCATTTTATTTGTGATATTTATTTCATTTTTGGCTTATATCACCTAATAATTTGATGATGGTGTCTCATGAAGAGACTCTTAATAATTTTAAAGGATAACTACATCTATCCCTAGTTCCCTGGAGTATATATGTAGTTGAAAAAGATGTGGGGCATTGGGTCCTAGGTATTAAGTTAGTTTAAGGTGTACATGTCATATTTTGTCAATTTTTGTAGAAAATGGTTATAATTAACTTGTTTAATTAATTATTACTGAAGTATCCTTAGTGGAACTCATGTCCTCATGTTGACAGAGCTTATTGCTTAGCATTGAAGGAATTATTATTTTAGGAATATCCCATTATAAACTAAACATAACACATGTTTTAAGATTAAAAAATAAAGTGGGAGTTAATTGATTTAAGAACTATAAATTTCACAAAAACTATTTATAATTATTTCTTAAAGGAGTAATTGAATAAATGAATCAACTTTTCCCTTTTAAAATTGTTTATCACTTTTATATGTCTTATTTAGATGAAGAATACAAAATAAATTATTTATCTAATTGTGATTTTAAAACTTATTTTTGTAATTTTTTAAGATTGGTAATAATAAATTAATGAATAAGCATTATTTGTAGACACCCAAAACTGACCACAATTAGCTTCTACCTAGACTTCAAACTGATTCCTACCAACCATTAAAAATTAAGACTACAAATAATTTAACATCCCAAATTTTCTTGGACATCATTCATAAAATATAAAAATCATATTGAGATATCATTAATTGGGGTATTCTATCATAAGAAACATTAAACTCTCATGGATTCATCCCTAATCATCTTGCGGCATCACAACTATCAATTTGGCTTATGGATATATTAAGTGGGAAACTTGCACACTTAAATAAAATGTTGAAAGTGATAAAATTTTAATCAAAATAAATTAACAAATTAAACAAGATTAACTACCTAATTATATTATCCATTTAAAATTAATGAATATATAAAAAAGGAAATTCAAAAATATCCTAACCTTTCATCATTGCCTTTATGAGTTGTCAAGATATTTGAAAATATCCTAAAATATCTAATTTGAGAACCATGCCTAGTAATTATAAATATTAATTACTTGACAACTATTAACTCAACTGGAGTTAGTTTTAACTCACCTATTTTAGTTTGAAGCCATTCCAAGCTTAAACTCAACCTTAACTCACTATGTGTGAGAATTAATTCTATAGGCTATAAATACAAGGCATTGGCTATTGAATTCTAAGATATTTTGGTGCAAAGTTATTATGCTCAAATATATTCAAAAATCTCTTTGATGTAGTGGTATAATGATTAAATTACCTTGTAAGTAGTGTTATAATGCTCAAATCTTAATCTAAGAAATCACAAGCTAAGGTTTCAAGGAGAGAAGGAGCCAAGAAACCTATATTGATGAAGACTTATTGATGAAAAATATAAGCAAGCCATTCAACAAAGCCATTTGAAACTCCAAAGGAAGGTAAAAGAGTTATGTCTTTTATTTTTTTGTTGTTATTTCATTTATTTATTTTATTACTAAACTCTTCCTAGTGTCTAGGCTAGAGTTTTTAGGAACTTGGTGTGTTTATTTTCATTATTTTTATGACACTAACACAAGACTACTCTCCATTCTATGTCAAATTCCTATTTCACATTATTAATTTAAGAAAACAAAAACATTACCATGTTTTATTTTATTTTTATTTGGTTTTTATTGGAAGAAATGTTTGGGCATGACATTTATCAAGTCAACCCCATGTTTTATCCCTCACAAAATTTATGATGTATAGCTCATAAAATGTTTTTAAACCCTTCATCAGCTTATGAATAGTACCTAATCCAAATGTCTAACATAAATTGAATTATAAATTATTCTAATCCTCAAGATTACATGAATATTCAAACCTATTATATTGGTCCAATTTTAGATTCAACCTATTCCAAAATATCCAAATCACTTATTTCTAATTGTATTTAAAAATTTGATACCATTCTAACAAACACCTATAGTAAAATTCATTGGCCATGAGATATATTATGTTGATACAATTATTCCTATTTCAATCACTAGAATTGAACTTTACATAAATTGTGCCAATATAGTTCTTACTATTTTAAGAAACTAAACTAGCCATGATCTTAAATGTGTTAATATATTTTTGTAACTTAAAACAAAATGCATTGGCCATGACCTAAAAATTGCCAATATAGTTCTATTTTTTCCTCCTATTATAAAAAATAAACCATCCATGACCCAAAATGTAATAATATAGTTATTCATCTTTTAATCAAATGCAATAACCACCAACCATTACAAAGTGCCTATATGGTTCCATTTGTATCACCTAATAGTATTAACCAAAAATTATAAAGTGTTGATACAAATACCCTATTACCTTCAAATACTTATAACTATATTCATCAAAATTTGGATGTGTTAGTGTCATTTTATTAACATCACCTAGTATTTATAATGGTATCATCCACATACTTGAAAGTGCCAGTACATTATTAATCTCTCTTTTATTGATCATAATTTTATGGAAACTTTCACCTATGTTTCATTAAATTATATTATTTTGGAAAATATAATTGATTTTAGTCCTATAACAACAATTCTTATTGACCTAGGTAAAACAATTCATTTTAGTCCTGTTAAACCATGTTGTATCAACCTAGTTGATATAATTCATGTTAGTCATGTTACATTGGATTGTACATCCTATATAATACCATAAAACATAATTTTATATCACCTTTCGAAGATACGTACATTTCCTTATATTCCACATTCCTAATTATAACATAGATTTACATATAACTCAATAATATAACTATGAATTTTGATATTGAGTTTAACTCAAATCCACATGCATTCTATGCTGGCTAATATTTTCTTCTCACACATTCTTAGGTAGCTTATGATGCTCATAATTTTATTTACACATATATTGGGTAACCTTGTGGTTCCCACCTTTTTGTTATTTAATTATTTTAGGTATCTTTTGATTCCCACTGATGCATAGGACTTAGTAAAAACAACTTTGAAACAAGTTTACCTTCTTTAGGATTATATATAATAGCCCTATCAAAGCATTATTTATGATGGTTTAATAATTTTATAATGTTTAAAAGATAACTAATTATGGATTCACGTACCATTTATCCTCCTTGATCAACAAAATAAAAATGTTCAAAATCTAAAGGGAATTATTATGTTTTCATGTCCTTCTCTATTTTATGTCTATCTCTAGTATCCCTCTAAAGTCACTTTTCTTGATGATTTATTAAGCATATAGAGTTTCAACCCAAAAAAAAAAAACATTCGTAGATACCCATTAAGTTTTTAAAACTCTATACTATGTTTTAAGGTATAAATCTTAATATAAATGTACTAACTCAAACTATTTCTTTTGCTAATTATGCCTCTATTAGGTCTCTTATGCCTTAGACTGAGTTTTAGCTCTTACAGAATCCACACATATCAAAAATTAAAATGAATATTTGATTCACATTTATAATGTAAAACCTAAATTTCATGGTAAAATTAGAAGTATAGATCACTCTCTAAATACCTAAACCTAGAAATAGCCAAAACTTTTCACTAGGTCTTTTGTGTGGACTAAGAGAAGTAAAATGAAGGTTTCCTAAAGAAATTTAAATTTCAATGGCTCAAAATTAATGAAAGGTATATTTAACCTTAAAAATAACTTAGAGATCAATGGAATTGATAAACTATTCAAAAACCTTATGATTTATTACCTTCACAATGCTTATTAAGATAGTGTATAGACCTGTAAGGTAGAATGGGAGTTTTTAGTGAAAAATTCAAACATTATTTGAGTATTAAACCTTCATAAAAGTTTAAATACACTATCAAACACTTTCAAAATGTTTTATCAATCTCAAAGATCAATAAAAAGTGGAAGAAATGATTTATAGCACCATAAACCTTAATGATGATACATAGAATTACATAAGCCTATATTTATTCCTTCTTCGTCTAAATATGATAAGTTCTTATTTAGTATTTACAATATTTTTTTAAATTATGTTCTATATTTATGCTTAGATTTTATTCACCATTTATTGTAGCTAAAACAATTTTTCTCCTTCACATTGAAGATGCTTACATTACCTTATATTCCACATTCCTAACTATAACATAGATTTACATATAACTTAACAATATAACTATGAATTTTGATATTGAGTTTAACTCAAATCCACATGAATTCTATATTCTAGATAATATTTTGATACATATCATCTTCTTCTCACACATTCTTAGGTAGCTTATGATGCTCATAATTTTATTTACACATATATTGGGGAACCTTGTGGTTCCCACCCTTTTGTTATTTCATTATTTTGGGTATCTTTTGATTCCCACTGATGCACAGGAATTATTAAAAACAACTTTGAAACAAGTTTACCTTCTTTAGGATCATATCTACTATCCTTATCAAAGCATTGTTTATGATGGTTTATAAATTTTAGAATGTTTACAAGATAACTAATTAAGGATTCAAGTACCATTTATCCTCCTTGATCAACAAAGAAAAAATGATCAAAATGTAAATGGAATTATTATGTTTTCAAGGTCCTTATCTATTTTATGTCTCTCTCTAGTATCCCTCTAAAGTCACATTTCTTGATGATTTGTTAAGCATACAGAGTTTCAACAAAAACAAAATACATTATTAGATATCCATTAAGTGTTTAAAAATCTCTACTATGTTTTAAGGTATAAATATTAATATAAATGCACTAACTTAACCTATTTATTTTGCTAATTATGCCTCTATTAGGTCTCCTATGCCTTAGACAGAGTTTTAGCTCTTACAGACTTCACACATGTCAAAACCTAAAATGAATGTTTATTCACCTTTATAATGTAAAACCTAAATTTCATGGTAAAATTGTAATTATAGATCACTCTCTAAATACCTAAACCTTGAAATGGCCAAAACTCTTCACTAAGTCTTTTATGTGGACTGAGAGAGGTAAAATGAAGGTTTCCTAAAGAAATTTAAAGTTTCAATGGCTCAAAATTAATGAAAAAGGTATATGTAACCTAAAAAATAACTTAGAGATCTATGGAATTGATAAAATATTCAAAAACTTATGATTTATTACATTCACAATGCTTGTCAAAGTAGAGTATAGACCTGTAAGGTAGAATGGGAGTTTTTAGTGAAAATTGGAACTTTATTTGAGTGTTAAACCTTCCGAAAAAATTAAATCCACTCTAAAACACTTTCTAAATATTTTATCAATCTCAAAGATCAATAAAAAGTGGAACAAATGATTTATAGCACCATAAACCTTAATGATGATACATAGAATTATATAGGCCTATATTTATTCCTTCTCAGTCTAAAGATGATAAGTTCTTCTTTAGTCTTTACAATATTTTTTTAAAGTAGTCCGATATTTATGCTTAGAGTTTCTTCACCATTTATTTTAGCTAAAACAAATTTTCTCCTTCACATTGAAGATACTTACATTGCCTTATATTCCACATTCCTAACTATAACATAGATTTACATATAACTTAAAAGTATAACTATAAATTTTCATATTGAGTTGAAATCAAATCCACATGCATTCTATATGCTGGCTAATATTTTGATACATATCATCTTCTTCTCACACATTCTTAGGTAGCTTATGATGCTCATAATATATTGGGGAACCTCATGGTTCCCACCCTTTTGTTATTTAATTATTTTGGGTATCTTTTGATTCCAACTGATGCACATGAATTAGTAAAAACAACTTTGAAAAAAGTTTACCTTCTTTAGGATTATATCTACTAGCCCTATCAAATCATTGTTTATGATGGTTTAAAAAATTTAGAATGTTTAAAAGATAAATAATTAGGGATTCAAGTACCATTTATCCTCCTTTATCAACAAAAAAAAGATTCAAAATCTAAAGGGAAGTATTAAGTTTTCATGGTCCTTCTCTATTTTAGGTCTCTCTCTAGTAGCCCTCTAAAGTCACTTTTCTTGATGATTTGTTAAGCATACAGAGTTTCAACAAAAAAAAATAGTTTTAGATACCCATTAAGTGTTTAAAACTCTCTCATAGGTTTTAAGTTATAAATCTTAATATAAATGTACTAACTCAAACTATTTCTTTTGCTAATTATTCCTCTATTAGGTCTCCTATGCCTTAGACTGAGTTTTAGCTCTTATAGACTCCACACATGTCAAAACTTAAAATGAATGTTTGATTCACCTATATAATTTAAAACCTAAATTTCATGGTAAAATTATAAGTATAGATCACTCTCTAAATACCTAAACCTTGAAATGGCCAAAACTCTCCACTAGGTCTTTTGTGTAGACTAAGAGAGATAAAATGAAGCTTTCCTAAATAAATTTAAACTTTCAATGAATAAAAATTAATGGAAAGGTATATGTAACCTTAAAAATAACTTAGAGATCAATGGAATTGATATCCAATGTAAAAATATTCAAAAATTTATGATTTATTACCTTCATAATGCTTGTCAAGGTAGGGTATAGACCTATAAGGTAAAATGGGATTTTTTAGTGAAAATTTGAACTTTATTTGAGTGTTAAACCTTAAAAAAAAATTAAATACACTCTCAAACACTTTCCAAATGTTTTATCAATATCAAAGATCAATAAAAAGTGGAAGAAATGATTTATAGCACCAGAAACCTTAATGATGATACATAGAATTACATAGGCCTAAATTTATTCCTTTTTAGTCTAAAGATGATAAGTTCTTATTTAGTCTTTAAAATATTTTTTGAATCAATGGTTTACAAGAATTATATCTTTCCTAAAATTGTTCTAACCATTCTTTATTGCTTACAATATATGATTTACTTGAACAAATGTAATTTTGATATTACCAAAAAAAATTTAAAAAGAATAAGAGAGAAAAAATGGTGGTAAATCAAAAATAAATTAATTAAGACGCCTAAAACACCTATCTTAACCAAGATCCATAAAAAAACTGATCAAAGAGTTGTCAAAGAACCTTCAAATTAAAGGAAATCATTTAAATATTTGAATTAAGCATTTTGGTGAGAAAGTGCCAAAGAGGATCGAATTCAAATTTAAAAAATAAATAATGTTTATAAATTATTCCTTAAAGACTCTTAATATTATTAATACCCTTTAAATACACACAAACATTGAAATAAACCAAAATTTAACATAACAAAAAAAAATTGAAACTAGCAGTGATGTTTATGCATCATACTCCCAAGGGGCAAAAAAAGTAGACTCATGAAATATTATTAATGCAACATGTAATATTATCCACATGTTTCTTTATCTCTTCTTCTATCATCCAAGTGGCATCTTCATGAGGATGGTGTTTCCACTTCACTAGATACTAAAAATACTATTTGTTTCTTTTCCTGATAATTTGCTTGTCCAAGATGATCTCCAACTCTTCCTTCTTGGATGTTAGAACTTGAATTTCCAATTATTCAACTGATATAACTTCTCCTCATATTATTTCCTCACTATCAATACATAATTTAAATGGATACAAGTCTACAAAATTGAGAATGGGAGAGTTGCCCACTCCACTAGACAACTTTATCTCATAAGCATTGTTATAAAAATTGTTTAAAACATTGCAAGGACCTACCTTTTTCATATTTAGTTTACTATACTCATGTTTTATAAATATCTTCTTCCTCAAGTGAGACAAAACCATGCAACCAATTTTTAAACTGACTTTTCTTCTCTTTAATTATGCTTGATTCTTTTATTTCTCCACACTTATCTCTAACTATATTTTCACTTATTCATGCACTTCTTGCATTGTCATAACAAAATCCTATCCTTCATCAATTATTTTCTCCATGATGCTCAAATATCTTATTTCAAATACCCCTCTTGGTTACATGTCATAAATTACCTAGAATGGACTCATACCAATGCTCCTATTTTAAGAGTCATTATATGTAAACTCTACCTTTAATAGTACCAAATCCCATTGCTCGGTGTTATCTCTCGATAGGCACCTTAACAAGTTTCCTAAGATCATATTAACCACCTAAGTTTATCCATAAACTATGGATGGTATTTTGAACCAAAAATTAGATTTTTTCCAAGCTTGTTTCGTAAGGTCCTCTAAAAGTGACCTAAAAATTTGGTTCCCCTATTAAATATGATTCTTAGTGGGATTCCATGTAGACTAATAGCGTCCTTAAAAAAAATTGCTATGTGTGTCACATCATTATCATTTTTTCAAGGTATGAAGTGTGACATCTTAGAAAACCTATCCACCACTACAAAGTTAGAGTCATATCCTCTTTGAGGTTTAGGCAGTCCCATGACAAAATATATACTAATAAAGTCCCATGGTCTATTTATGATAGGTAAATGCTGATACAAACTTGCATTTGTGATTTTACCCTTAGTAATTTGACAAACCTTACATATTTATACATACCTTCTTACCTTAGCTTGCATTATATGACAAAATTAATGCTTAGTGATTTTTTCAAATTTCTTGTCAAGTCCAAAGTGTCCTTCCATGCTCCCAAAATGCTTCTCTTTGACCAAGTTCTCCTTCATTGTACTCTTTGTCACACATAACTATATCCCTTTTAAAAATAAGCCATATTTTATAATTTAATCCAAGCATGGTTATTTATTCAAGGTATTTGGATGCTTACAAGACTTATAGTCCTCTTGAAAATATTCATCACTCTCATACAAATCCTTAATGAATTCAATGCCTACACTCTCAATATTAACTTCATGGACTAGCAATGTCATCCTACTCAAAACAATTGCCACCATATTAATTTAGCCTTTCTTATGTTTGATAGTAAAAGTGAATTTTTTTAAAATATTATATCCATTTCATATGCCTCAGATTGAGATTGGGTTAACTAGTGATGATTTATAGATCATAGTTATATGTGAATATCACAAACTATTTAGGCATTAAATAATGCCTCCACTTCCTCAAGGCCTACACCATTACATAGAACACAAAATCTTAAGATGAGTACTTAATTTTAGCATAATTTCATTTTTCACTAAATTAGGTTATAGGCCTACCCTCTTGACTTAAGACAACCCCAATGGCTACTCCACTTCCATCACACTCCACTTGAAAGACTTTGTTGAAGTTAGGGAGTGTTAATATGGGATGTTCAGTGATTTTCTTCTTTAAAAACTAAAAATTTGTTTTAGCTATGTCAGTCCACATAAACTTTTTCTTATATCCTTTGATAGTATTTATGATTGGAGCACAAATTACACTAAAATTCCTAATAATTTTCTATAAAAACCTTCAAGGCCATGAAAACTTCTTACCTCTCCAGCTAACCTAGGATTTGGCCACTCCATTATGACTTTCACTTTGTCTCTGTCCATTTTTAACACTCCTTGATGTATCACAATTCCAAGGTACATTAAGTTTGTCTTCATGAATATACATTTCTTGAGATTTATTAGTAACTTCTCTTATAATCTTCTCATAACTAAATTCAAATGATGGAGACATTTCTCTTTGATATGACTATAAATCATAGTATCATTCAAATAAACTACAATAAACTTAGCTATGAAGGGATTAAGGGATTCACTCATGAGCCTCATGATGTTACTAGTTTCATTAGTGAGTAAAAATGGCATGACAAGACATTCCTACAACCCTTCATTAATCTTGAAGGTTGTTTTCCATTAATCTCCATGTATAATTATGATTTGATAATATCTAATTTTGAGGTCAATCTTGGAGAAATATTTTTATCCTCTCAAATAATCCATCAAGTCTTCAATCCTTGGGAGAGGAAACATGTACCTTATGGTGGTGTTATTTATTTCCCTTGAATCTATGCACATCCTCCAATCTCTTTCATTCTCAGGAACTAACACTATCGTAACTACACATGGGTTAAGGCTCTCCTTAACCAACCCCTTAATCAAAATTTCTTGAAATTTATTTTTGATCTCAAAATTTTCCTATGGCATCATCTTATATGCAACATTATTAGGAAAGTTTACTCCTAAAATGAATTCAATATGATGATTGATTTTTCTCATAGGTAGAAGCTCACTAGGTATTTCATCTACTATGATATCATCATAGTCCTTTATCAAATATTGTACCTCTTAAGTCAACTCATTTGACTTGGTTACTATTATAACTATTTTAGGATTGAGTACCACTATAAATTTTTAATTCTTATTTTTTCATTTCATTCACAAAATCCTTTTCACTTACTATCATTACACTTGAACCAATATTTTTCTCACCATCTCCTTCTTTCATATGCAACAAGGTATGGATTACACCATCCTTATCCAAGGTTTAAATGTTTCTCCTTCCATCATGTGTTGTCTTCATATCATTTTACCAAGACCTTACAAGTAGAACATGCCACATGTCCATTGGCATGATGTCAAAGGAATTTATCTTTATAACATCCAATTTGAAAGTTCACCCAACATTGTTCATTAGCTAGTACTTGTTGCCATTTTTATAGCCATGAAACACTATAGGGAATTAGATAGGACAATTTTCTTAGTCTCCATTTATCAATCATTTAAACCAAAAATATGTTTTTTTATCACTTACGTTGACACTTGTATGAGGTCTTGAAAAGAGTCTTCCTTTGTTTAGGTTCCTTATCTTTAGGTGTCTTGATCATCACTCTCCTCATAATCAAAGATTCACCTACCTCTAGTTCTTCCACATGAGATGGAGATCCAACACTCTCATATTATATTACTTGAAAAACTTGATTTCTATTTTTAATCCTATAAATTCATGCTTTTTGACCCTCTAGACACTCACAAAACCTATGTATGGTAAATTTATTACATTTGAATCACTTACTTGTGAAGCCACTGTATCATCTTCCTCTTGATGCATATCCACCTTTGAAATATGGCCTCCTACCTTTAAATCCACATCTTAAATTATAATACTATTCTTGTGAAGTGATAGCCTCTACATGGTTTATCTATTATGTACTTATACCTCCTTGTTGACTCCTTCTGATACAACCTCTACCTCTACCTCTATTCTGATGTGTTTATTTTCTACTAGGCTTGTCTTCAGATTTCAATGGAAGATAATATAATTATTCAAGAGTCTTGGGGATAAATAGACTTAATTAATATTTCAAATTATATGTCAATACATTAAGATATATAACAAATTTTTCTTTATCCTCTTCTATATGACCTAATTTGATGACTAGCTTATAAAACTCCTCTATATACTCCTTGACACTCATTTTATTTTAGTTCAAAGTCTGAAATATTTTGAAGATATTTGTTTCATAATTTCTTGTTAATAATTTTCCATTTAACTTGGAGACCATATGGTCCCAAGAATTTATATTTGATTTTCCTCTCTTTCTTATTTCTTCTTGAATGAAATCCCACCAAAGGGATGCATTCCCTTTTAGCTTTGTGTTATCGAAATTCACCTGGTTCTCCTTTGGAACACTTTCATAATCCAATTATTTGTCTATTTATAAAATACAATCATTATGTGCTTCTCCATCTAAACTTTTTGAATTTGTAGGAATTTGTACTTTTCATTTTCAGCCCTATTTTCATCACTACCTTTAGTATTCTCTCAAGACCTTGTTCATCATGGTCTCCAACTTCTCCATTTTTCTCTTTTGTCTCTTGGGGTTCTTCCTCTCTATCAAATTTGTCCTCTATTATGACTCCCCTTCTTTGATTTGATTCTATTGCTACAATCCTGACATAAAAAAATATTCCTTATGTTCTACAACTCCTCTAATAAAATTTTAATATTGGCTCTATTCCTTCTAGGTGGTATATTATCATCTCACTCTTTAAGATAGATAACCAAAACATTTATCACTTTACTCTTGTTATCTAAGAGTGTAAACCTTATTCAAGTCTCCTTCAAGAATAAAACCTACTTTGATACCAAAATATTGCAAAGGTACTATTAAAACACCTTTTAATCAAGCTTACCTTCTTTAGCCTTATATCTACTAACCCTATCAAAGCATTTTTTAGGATGGTTTGAAAATTTTAGAACATTTAAAAGCCAAATAATTAATTATTCAATTAAAATTTATCCTCCTTAATCAAGACAAAAAAAATTATATTCAAAATCTAAAGGAAATTATTATATTTTCAAAGTCCTTGTCTCTTTTAGGTCTATCTCTAGTAGCCCTATAAATTAACTTTTCTTGATGGTTTGCTAGGCGTACAACATTTAAACACACAAATAAAAACTTTTTAGATACCTATTGATGGTTTAAAAATACCTAACAAAATTTAAGCTCCAAATATCAATATAAATGTACTAACTCAATGTATTTCTTTTGCTAATTAGGCCTCTATTAGGTCTCCTAGGCCTTAGACTGAGTTATAGCTCTTACAAGCTTCACATGTGTCAAAATGTAAATTTAATGTTTGATAATCAAATTTCATTACAAATTTGTAAGTTTTAATCACTCTCTAAATACCTAAATATTTAAATGGCCAAAACTCTTCACTAGGTCTTTTGTGCAAGCTAAGAGAGGTAAAATGAAGGTTTCCTAAAGCAATTCAAAGTTTCAATGACTCAAAATGAAACAAAAAGGTATGTGTAAACTTAAGAATAACTTAGATCATAATTTAATTTATATTAAACCTTAAAATATTAAAAAAATATGATTTCTTACCTTCATAATGCTTTTCAAGTTAGGGTACAGACCTATAAGGTAGAATGGGAGATTTTAGTGAAAATTAGAATTTTCTTTGAGTGTTAAAAATTCACAAAATTTGAAATACACTCTCAAAAATGTTACCAATGTTTTATACATCTCAAATATAAATAAAAAATTCAATAAAAACTTTATATCACCATAAACCTAAATGATGATACACAAAATTGCATGGGCTTAAATTTCTTCCTTCTCAATCTAAAGATGATCAACCTTTATTTAGTCTATAGGATTTTTTTAAAGAAATAGTCCTCTATTTGTGCTCAGATTTTATTCACCATTTCTTGGAGATAAAAAATATTATCTCCTTCTTCACACTAATTCCTTATAAGGTTTACAAGTATTATATCTTTCCTAACATTTCTCTAACCATTCTTGATTACCTCCAACATAGGCTTTAATTGAACCAATGCAATTTTGATCTTACAACAAAGTTTTAACCAAGAATAAGAGACCAAAAAGGGTTTTAAATCACAAAAAGGCACCTAATAATTATAAAACACCTATCATAACCAAGATACATCAAAATAATCTATTAAAGAGTTGTTAAAGAACATTAAAATTAAAGGAAATCATTTAAATATTTGAATCAAGAATTTTAGGGGGGAAATACCAAAGAGGATAAAATTAAAATTTGAAAAAGAACTAATGTCAATAAATTATTCCTAAAAAAATATTAAGACTATTAAGACCCTTTAAAGACACAAAAGCATTGAATCAAACCAAAATTTAACAAAACAACCCCCAAAATTGAAACTAGGAATGATGTTCCTACATCACTCACCATTACCCTTATACATGGTTTGGGGGAATATTATGATTCCAATCCTCATTTATTTGATTTTTTATATTTTATTATTACCATGAGGAAACATTAAATAACCTTTCACATCTTAAAAACAAATAAAATATTCTTCATTAAACCTTTTGCAGTAAATATTCTTGCATTTCTCATGTTTTTATTTGATATTATTGTTAAAATAGAGACCTATTAATTTTATCTCATTTTATTTTATTTAATATAATTTATTTACTTATCATTATTTTTATTACACCATTCCTTCCATTTTTTTTAATTTTTTATCTTACAATTAGCCTTAGGTTCCCTTGGTGTTCTTGTATCACCTTCATGTTTTATTTTTTTGAATTTTTTCTTCCTCTTCTTTTGGGATTATTTATAGTCAACCTTAGTTTCCCTTATGGATATTTCATAGCAAATTCATGTTTTATTTTAAAAAAATTATATATTATCCTATTGTTGGATGGTTTCAAGTCAGCCATAGTTTCCCTTGTGGATCTTAGGTACCACCTTCAAGCTAATTTTTCATCATTTATTTTACTGGTAGTCAACCATTATTATTTTAAGACTCTTTAGTACCAGTTTAGCTTCCACCTATTTTAGCATCATTTATATTCAACTTAGTTTTTATTGTGGATCTTAAGTAAAACTTATAATTTTATTTCTCATATATTATAACATGTTTATAATTGAAACTTGTTTCCTTGTGATGCCTTAGTATCTTTTGGATTTTCCATCTTTTGGGATGTTCCCTCTTATCAATGTTTGTGTTACACCCACTATAGGCTTGTATGGCATCTAAAAGTGAAATTACCACCATGGTAATTATATACATATTACTTGTGTGCTTATAGTTAATTTATATTCTCTTGAGCTATCATTTATTTAAATTTCTATGTTGAATCTTTTGTATTTTAGCTTATCATTTATTTTTTTACACACCTTCATGTTTTTTTCATATCATCTTTAGTACATATTCTTGGTCCTTAGGTATTTTTTAAATTAGTATACCTCTTGTTTTTTTAGTTTATGAGTTACATGGTAAGACTCAGGGAGTAAAATATACCCTTCTAACAAATGTTCATCCTCTTTATCTTTATTTATATATTTATTTACTTTATTTTATCACCATCATTTCATTTGAGATTGTTTGGTCTCTTTTATCGTTATGTACATTCTTTGGGTCTTTTATATATTTTGTATGATTCATAGCTTTATCATGCTTCATATTATTATCTTACTTATACATCTTGGATTTTATGTTTATGCATTTCATGGTAAGGCATATGGAATTAACCAAGCCATACTTAAAAATTCCCATCATTTTTATACATATATTTATTTTTCTCCCAACCTTAAGTAAGTTTATTTTTTGAAAGATAAGACAATGTTTAAGAGTAGTGTTTTTCCTCACTTAGATTTAATCATACTATCTTATGGTAAAATTATAATTGTATAACTTCATGTATTAATTCCTACCTATCATTTTACCATATTAACATACATATTTTTTCCAATTGGGGAAATGTAATCATTTTATGATCATTTCCATAATTTCATATCTTTGACTTTCCTTATAGATAACCAATTTTGGATTTAAATATTTTACTCTATAGGTACTAAAATAAAATATTTATAGCATATCAATCTTGTACATGTGAGAAATATCAATCAGGGATCTACCCTTCAATTTTAGACCTCCATGCTGCCAAAAGGCTAACATTTTCCATCTCACTATGCCTAAATGCTTAACACTTAATTTTATAACTATCATTATAATTAACCATGTCTCTTACACTAAAAAACAAGTTTGAAACTTGATAAAAATCAATCACTATCACTTTTAAACTAATACCTATTTATTAGACTTCTAGACACTGTCAACCATAGAGGGACACTACCACCGATAGTAGTGTCTAGGTCCTTATGTAGCGTTTAGTATATAAATTTCATCCAAATAAAAAAAAGATCAATGGGTTAGCATAATTATATTATTGAACCCTAATATGAGATATTTTTAAAAGGTGTGATATAAATACATGTCTAAAACTTCTCTTTATTCATTTATAAAATATCAGCAACCACCCACTAAATCTAAATCAATCGAATGCACAAGCACTCTACTCTTCCCTATTGATCCTTATTTTCATATCAAGCATAAGAGTAGTGATTCCACATGCATGAAGCATTCAAATAGAACCATATGAGTGATATTTTTCAAATTATAAGTTAGATCACTTCATGCATATCCACACATTATATTTCACCCTAGTGTACACACTTTACCACACATAAGGGAGAAACACATAAGTTTGAGGCCCTATTTGGAGTATTGTATATTTAGGAAGTGAAAATTAATATATGGGTCTTTGGGTATGTTCAAAATCATGAGATCACTAACCCATTTTTTAGCAAACACATTCCTAGGGTGAGTAAGGGTGAAGATCTAGGGTTTGATCAATCATGCAAGAGTGATAGCCTTTATCCCAAATGCAAACACATTAACAAAAAGTTGATATAAAACCTAAAATGATCAATTTTTACACACATGCACACACACGCACGCATGCACGCACGCATGCACACACACACACACGCG